>RCUC01065357.1:0-14945 GCA_003697995.1 Taxidea taxus jeffersonii
GTGAGGGGCTTTAAATGTCATGGCGAGGCTGAACCACTGTGTCTAGAAGAGATTGTGGCTGGGGACATTGTTCACAGCAATCATCAGATGCTAGAGTTAGAGTCTCAGGTTCATGCTCTTGTTACTCACGTGTTTCTGTTTTAGAGATTTCCTCCATTTACTTTTAACTACTGTATTCAGAAGAAAAGTGAGAGATGTAAAACAAACTGAGAAGTGGAGTGGCCTTGGAGAGATCAGAGAAAATGAGACACTCTGTGTCTGAATGTTTGGGGTCTTCCCTTCTCTCTCTTGAGCTTCCTTGTTTACTTCATCTTCATCTGGTAATCAAAGCCCACACTCGCTGCTGGTGGGGGAGCCTCCGGCTTAGGTGGTGATGAGGGACCCTCCAGATGAGAGGATGGACAGGGAGGACGTAGGAGGAGTTCCGGAGATCGGGACTTGCTGGGAGAACCTGGATTGTCTCATGGAGTAGATTTCCAGAAGGACATGCCTGCTACACGGAGGTAAGTTCCTTGAGTATGTTTGGGAGTGTGGAGTACAGTAACCGGAGAGCCAGCAAAGCAAGCCCCAGACTAACCAAAACTCATACAACTAAACTCATGGAGTTCTTACTGTTTATTCCTAGTTATCATGAAGCCCAAATATGGGTGTGGTGCATTAGATTTACCATGCAGCAAATTCACTTGTCTGCAGGGGAACGTTCTACACATGTCTAGCTCCTGCATGTATGGAAAAGCACACAAATCTCCCTGATGGGTGGACCCCAGGGATGGTGGACTTTGCAGGCTCAGCGTCCAACAAGATTCTTTACATGTCCAGAACTGCACCCACATGTCCCATCCTCCCAAGCCTTTGGGTAGGAAGAGGGATTCAGAGAAAGGAGGGCAGGGAGGTAGGGAAAAAGGGCAATGTTCCACATTCCCTCTTTTGACCCAACCACATAGACTTTCTGAACTGACTCTAGCCAGGTTGTCCAAGGACATGGCTTAACAAGCGTTGGAAGAATATTCTTGTTGCGCATCAAATCCCCACTCTTAGCTTCAGCTGAAAGTCCATTTGTCTGGATTAGAGTAGACTCAAAGACTTGTTACTGAAGTATAATGGGAGACCATGGGTTGGTATAAAAGTGTCAGGCCAAGGTGCAAATGATGTAATCAGATCCATCATTTGGGGGAAAATGAAGGCACGGCCTGGACAGAAAGGGGGAGACAAGAAAAGGTAGATATGGTAGGGATATCAGTTAAACTTCAAGGATCCAGCTCTTTTCTTTTCACCTGGCCTGCTTTATTGATGTTTAAGGCAAAAAGTGACCTTGAAGGCCAACTGGTTCAATACAGTAATTTTACAAGTGAGGATCATGTGCGCCCAGAGGTTAGCGCCTTGCCCAGGGTCATCAGGCGGGTCAATGGCGAAGTACATCAGAGAGCAGCAACCTTGATTTGCAGTCCTGTGCCCTTTTCACTGCAATATGTCATTTCCAATGTCCGTGAGGGCAAAGTGAACACCAGAGGCCACATTCCCTGCCAACGCTTTGCACAGAGAGTAGGCCCCTTCTCAGGGATGGAAGGGTGGTGGGTAATGAATTACCAGCTGTCCCTCAGCTACTTCTTCCTGAGAATCCTCCCTAGGACCCTGCACCATCTACAAGTCTGCTCGGGGCTTACTGTGGTCCTATTTGCAAACTTTCACAATGTCAGTGTTCTCATTCTGGTCTAGAGTTGATATTTGGAGGATATTCGTTGTAGCTAGAATTTTTTTTCTTTAATTCCGATTTTGTCTGGACATTTGTGTTCTGCCTATCTTCCCCATCTTTCCTATCTTTCTTCATCCTAAGGTGTTCTGTTAGGTCCCATTGTTCAAACTCAGCTGGAATCCACCATTTCCCCCACACCCAACCCTGTCTGTGTTGACAAGCAGTCTCGAAATAGGGCATTGGATGGACGCAGACCTGGGCACCATGGAGAACATGAGGAAGACCCCTTTTCAGGCCAACACACACTCTTTGTCAAGTGATGGATGCCTCTGTCCGGGTCCTGAGGTGGCTGTCCCCTTGGCACTGTTTTATCACGTGATGGGAGGCAGTGAGCATACACTCTCTGGGCCTCAGGCTCTTCATTGAAGAGTGATGATAGCTCAGATATCTCTGTTCAACTCAGTGTTGGGATGTTAAAATGTCGGTGACAAAGCAGGGTCACCCATTAGAAAGCACTGTGCAAATACTAGATACTGCAGAACAGGGTCCTATGTGTTCCTGCTCTGAGAACCTCAAAGGTCTGTGGAAAAACACTTAAAATTAACACAGATTTTATTTTAGAAAACAAGCTATTTTTTTTTCCCTTAAAGAATTCATGTTGTTAAAAAAGATGAGATAGCCCATCATTTCGGGCAAAGGAGAACTGTTGTTTTAGAATTCCCTAGTTATCCTCTGCCTCCTCTGAGTATAATTGAGTGCTATAATACTGTTTATTGCTCTCTGTTCCTCTGGGTGTTGCAGTGCATCGAGTAAATTGACAGAGTGCTAGGGAGTAGCTGGCCGGTTCACTAGGTTACAAATGAGAGGATGAACAAGCAGCTTCACTGACCATTTGTTCCAGGGGTTCCCATTATGGGGCCATTTTGAGGGGCATGGTGGAGTAGGCAGCTACAATTCCTGCTTCAGAGACACACACCACTTCTGGATCTCCATCCTCCACGTTATTTCCATGTTGTAAGAGCATCACATGGTTTCAGAGTTGGTAGAATCATCAGATGATATCTGAGCTCAACATAGAGCTCAGATGTAGTTTGGCCCTTGGCTCCTACTTATTAAAAACCCATTTATCGTTCATGTGTGAATTATATGATTGAGTTCTTGACATGCTGGGTTTACATTGTTATGATGTCAGATCTGTGGATCGTGTTGTTGAAGCTTCTTCTATTGCTTTTTTGTTGATTAGAAAATGATTCTTTGTGTAGACTCATTTTTCTCTCATACTTTCTTGAGTTTCATGTCTCTTGCATATGTAATTCTTGAGGACATCAGCAACCTTTTTAGTGTGAAGATTTCTGTACCTGATTTTCTTTGAGTTCCATTTATTGAGAAATCGATAGCTCTTTGTCTATTTCCAACATCTGTTTAAAGTCTACGTCTCCTCTTCCATTCATCTGTTTAATTCTTGCACCATACTTTGCTTTTCAATGATTATAGTTTAAAATATGTTTTAATATTTATTAACGAAAGCCCCTCTCCCTCGCCTTTCAAAAATTTAATTACTAATGCTCACTCTGTTGGACTTTCATATTTTCTATTTTTAATATTTTTGTTGGTGTTATATATTATTTGTAAGAGATATAGGTAGGTAGATTTGAGGATCTGATCCCATGGCTTGGATATGGGTGGATGAAGGAGCAGTTTGGGGAACTCCCGGGTTCCTTACTTTGTCCCTAGGAGGAAGTAGGACATTTCCTAACAGAGAACAGAAAGGAGAGCAGTTTGGGGACTGGCTGGACCCGGAGGGACCGGGGAGGATGATGTGGGAACTTGGCTTAGGGGACACAATGTAGTCAGTTTTAATATTTGCTAAAACATCCAAGAAGAAGGTTTTATTGGTAAGTCCTGGACAGACATTCAGGTTTGGGAGACCCCAGCATTCAGTGAAGCCCTGGGTTTGTATGGAATTCCTCGCCTGAACACAGAGGGCTCCAGGGAAGGGTTCTGAGCAACACCTTGATTAAACCAGTGGACGAAAAGGATCTAAGGAAGTAGCTGAATACAGCTACGGAGAAAAGCAGGGAGAGAGTGGAGGCGCCAAAGCCCATGGAGGACAGAGGCTTAGGGTGATGGCCAAACCTGCCTCCAGGACAGACAGGACCAGGAAGGAAGAATGGCTGTTATATTTAATGGCCCTGAGGCTTTGGTGTGGGGGCCTCCGGGGAGTGGTGGTACTGATACCTGCAGTAACAGGTATCAGTGTTTCGTACAGAGGGGAGAAGGAAGAGAGACCCAGCTGGAAGTGAGGGGCAAGCTAGTCAGCCAGCCAGGGAGCCACCTAGAACTGGCTGGATTATAAATGGAGGGCATTCCCATCTCCTGGGGCTCTTGGGCGATCAGTGCCTTCCGGACAGAAGTCTGCCTTAAGAAGGCTACTTTTCTGATATTATCATTGCCATGCCAACTTCCTTTTCCTTATTTTTGCGTGGTGTATCTTTTCTATCCCTTTCCTTTCAAACAGTCTGAATATTATATCATACATTATATTATGTTAGAGTTTCTGCATGTGCAGGCATCTGCTGGACAGTTCAACAATCTAAATCTGGTAAACTGATGGTCTCAAGACTCCTCTTACTTGACCTTTCCACAAATTTCAACAAAATTTTCCATAGTTACTCACTCCTTTATCATTGAAACACAGCCTGGGCGTCTGCGTGGGGAATGGAAAAAAATTATAGCCCTCCTAAGAGAAAGTAAATCTTTTCCATAAAGTGGCCTGACACAGTGTCCAAACATATACTCTTGATGTGGCTGAGAAATCCCAAGCTGAGAGATTAGTTTAAAACAGATGCCTGGGGGCGCCTGGGTGGCTCAGTGGGCTAGGCCTCTGCCTTCAGCTCGGGTCATGATCTCAGGGTCCTGGGATCGAGCCCTGCATGGGGCTCTCTGCTCGGCGGCGAGCCTGCTTCCCCCTCTCTCTGCCTGCCTCTCTGCCTGCTTGTGATCTCCGTCTGTCAAATAAATAAATAAATAATCTTTAAAACAGATGCCTGGGCAGCGAACCTTCGGGATGCTCAGCGAAACAGGATAAATCACTCGGTAGGGACATTTCCACAACCCTGAGAAGGTGGGAGTTCCATGATAGATAAGCTCATGATTAAGTAAAATGCAGAACACAGGGAAAGCGATCTTTTACAATAGGTGCACTTGACTTTATCTTGCAGGAGTCTTGGAGAGCTTTTTTAGTCTGAACTGCCAAGTTCTTAGCCAGTATCTTTTAAAATGTGGGACGCCTGGGTGGCTCAGTTGGTTGAGCAGCTGCCTTCAGCTCAGATCATGATCCCAGCGTCCTGGGATCGAGTCCCACATCGGGCTCCTTGATCGGCAGGGAGCCTGCTTCTTCCTCTGCCTCTGCCTGCCACTTTGTCTGCCTGTGCTCACTCCGGCTCTCTCTCTGACAAAAAACAAAAAACAAAAAAAATCTTTAAAATGTTATATCTGCCCCATTTTCTCTATTTCTTCTTCTGAAACTATTTTCTAGACATGTTGGACTTCCCCATTTTGTTCTTCATGAATCCTAATGATGTGTTTATATACGTGTGTACACACACATGTGTGTATATATATTATATGTAGTTTAAAATTCATTTTTTAAAAATTCACTTTTGTTTAAGTAATATATGTGCACTATTTAAAGCCAAATGGTTCTATAAGACTTGTGACAACACAGGGAAAAATCCCTGCTTTACAGTAGATTCCAGCTTCCAAATGCAAGCACTTCTAACTCTTTTATTTCTTTCTTCTGATATTTGCCTCTGTATTGCTATAATACAATAACTGGAGGGAATGAGCTCTTTTTGAAAAAAATTAATTTCTTTGACGTCTTTCTCTTCCTTCTACTATCTTTCAAACTTGTCATGGGAATTTTTCTTTCTACTGTCATATTTTCATTTTCCAAGAAATTATTTTTTTCCCTGGTGTTTCCTTTTTTATTGTGTCCTGTTGTTGTTTAATGTATGTGCTGTTTTCTCTTATTGCTCTGAGGATATTAGTTATAGTTGTGTTTTTTGTTTTTGCTTCTTCTTTTTCTATTTGTTTTGCTTCTGTTCATTGTTTTTCTTTTCTCTTCCCTTCCTTAGCCTTCCCTACTCTTCCCTTCCTTCCTCTGCTCTCCTCTCCTCCCCTCTTTTTGACACACAGAGCTTCCAATTAGCTTTGAAATTATCAGTCTTAAATATGAACCCAGCCCAAAATGACCAGATTATTGGAGGAAAGTATATAAAAAAGTATATAAAAAAAGAGTAGTTGCTTTCTCTGAGGCTGCTCAGTTTCTCAAAGGGCACATCGTGCACTTTCCCTTCTGAGGGGCAGACCTCAGCTGCCAATGTTTTCAACCTCAAATGCGGCAGGGGCCATTGGCCTATCTTGCAGTATGCAGAATTTCACTTACTCAATTTATTAAGCATGGTCTTTGCCTGAGGTTGAGCTGGGTTTTGCTGAGTCCAGAGTCTCTCTGGTTCAACTTTTCTAGAGATGTTTCTGCTAAGGAATGAGAGGGGGAACTGGATTCCCAACTTCTCTGATTCACTTTTCCTGCCAGTTCTATTCTGAGTTCTACACATACCCCTGCTCTTAGAGGTACCAGAGGCTTCATAGTGTGAACCAGCCTTCATTCAGGTTTTGCCACTGTTAGCTTAGATTTGAGCTTTCTCTGGGCTAAATGTTTATTACTCACATTAAAAATAAAAAGTTTTTATTTAAAATTCTGGTTAGTTAACATACAGTGTAATATTACTTCCAGGTATACAACTTAGTGATTCAACATTACTCATATTTTATTACTGAATCTTCTCTCCCATTCCACTTGTCCTTTTGAGTTCCTGCTTTCTTTTATTGCTATCACTTGAATGGAATTTTCAGGAAGCAGGGGTGATAAATGTTTATGTTAAAGCTGCCATTTTTAGCTAGAGATCCTCTCCCCCTCCATTTCTGGAAAAGACCTCTTTATCTCTCTGTTCTGCATTCTGGATAATTTGTCCAGATCTAGAGCTTTCAGTTGGTAAATTCTTTTCTTTTCTTTTTTAAAATTTCTTTTTAAATTTTCTTTTCAGTGTTCCAGAATTCATTGTTTATGCATCACACCCAGTGCTCCATGCAATATGTGCCCTCCATAATACCCACCACCAGGCTCACTCAACTTCCCACCCCCCCCACCCCTCCAAAACCCTCAGATTGTTTTTCAGAGTCCACAGTCTCTCATGGTTCACCTCCCCCTCTGATTTCCCCCAACTCCCTTCTCTTCTCCATCTCCCCATGTCCTCCATGTTATTTCTTATGCTCCACAAATAAGCAAAACCATATGATAATTGACTCTCTCTGCTTGACTTACTTCACTCAGCATAATCTCTTCCAGTCCCGTCCATGCTGATACAAAAGTTGGGTATTCATCCTTTCTGATGGAGGCATAATACTCCATAGTATATATGGACCACATCTTCCTTATCCATTCATCTGTTGAAGGGCATCTTGGTTCTTTCGACAGTTTGGCGACTGTGGCCATTGCTGCTATGAACATTGGGGTACAGATGGCCCTTCTTTTCACTACATCTATATTTTTGGGGTAAATACCCAGTAGTGCCATTGCAGGGTCATAGGGAAGCTCTATTTTTAATTTATTAAGGAATCTCCACACTGTTTTCCAAAGTGGCTGCACCAACTTGCATTCCCATCAACAGTGTAAGAGGGTTCCCCTTTCTCCACATCCTCTCCAACACTTGTTGTTTACTGTCTTGTTGATTTTGGCCATTCTAACTGGTGTAAGGTGGTATCTCAATGTGGTTTTGATTTGAATCTCCCTGATGGCCAGTGATGATGAACATTTTTTCATGTGTCTATTAGCCATTTGTATGTCTTCATTGGAGAAGTGTCTGTTCATGTCTTTTGACATGATTATCTGTTTTGTGTGTGTTGAGTTTGAGGAGTTCTTTATAGATCCTGGATATCAGCCATTTGTCTGTATTGTCATTTGCAAATATCTTCTCCATTCCCTGGGTTGCCTCTTTGTTTTGTTGACTGTTTCCTTTGCTGTGCAGAAGCTTTTGATCTTGATGAAGTCCCAAAAATTCATTTCTGCTTTTGTTTCCTTTGCCTTTGGAGACATATCTTGAAAGAAGTTGCTGTGGCCGATGTCAAGGAGGTTACTGCCTATGTTCTCCTCTAGTATTCTGATGGATTCCTGCCTCATGTTGAGATATTTTATTCATTTCGAGTTTATCTTTGTGTATGGTGTAAGAGAATGGTCATTCTTCTACACATAGCTGTCCAATTTTCCCAGCACCATTTATTGAAGAGGCTATCTTTTTTCCATTGTATATTTTTTCCTGCTTTGTTGAAGATTATTTGACCATAGAGTTGAAGGTCCATATCTGGGCTCTCTACTCTGTTCCAGTGGTCTATGTGTTTTTTTATGCCAGTACCATGCTGTCTTGGTGATCACAGCTTTGTAGTAAAGCTTGAAATATCTATGAAAAACCCACAGCAAATATCATCCTCAATAGGTAAAAGCTGACAGCCTTCCCTTTGAGGTCAGGAACAAAACAAGAATGCCCACTCTCACCACTCTTGTTCAACATAGTACTAGAAGTCCTAGCAACAGCAATCAGACAACAAAGAGAAATAAAATCTATTCAAATTAGCAATGAAGAAGTCAAACTCTCTCTCTTCACAGATGACATGATACTTTATATGGAAAGCCCAAAAGACTCCACCACAAAACTACTAGAACTCATTCAGCAATTCAGTAACGTGGCAGGATACAAAATCAATGTTCAGAAATCAGTTGCTTTCTTGTACACTAACAATGAAAATACAGAAAGGGAAATTAGAGAATTGTTTCTATTTATTATGGCACCAAGAACCCTAAGATACCTGGGAATAAACCTAACCAAAGAAGTAAAGGATCTGTACTTGAGGAACTACAGAACACTCATGAAAGAAATCGAAGAAGACACAAAAAGATGGAAGACCATTCCATGCTCATGGATCGGAAGAATAAACAGGGTTAAAATGTCTAGACTGCCTAGAGCAATCTATACTTTCAATGCCGTTCAGATAAAAATTCCACTGGCATTTTTCAAAGAGCTGGAGCAAACAATCCTAAAATTTGTATGGAATCAGAAGAGACCACGGATTGCTAAAGAAATGTTGAAAAAGAAAAACAAAATTTGGGGCATCTGTTGGTAAACTCCACCTTTAGTTTTATCTATGTAACCTGAGCACTAACTTTTGAATTTTAATGGTCATGTTTTTTTCCCTTTTCACTTATTAGAAAATTCTACCTCTCTCCCCCATGTTTTCTTGTGTTTTTCATTATAATTATTTTCTTTTATCTTTCATCTGTCTTCTCTTTTATCCTTTTAACAGATGTGCTTTATGATCTCTTTAAGACTTTTCTAATCTCTCAAGCTCTTGACTCTGCTACTTCCAATTTCTTTCTTTCTTTTCTTCTGTTTTCATGATTGCTGAATCACCATTATGGTGAACCAGGTACTCCTCTGTTCTTTAATTTTTGACAATGAGCTCATCTTTAGTGAAGGTTTATTTCTTTCTGCAGAAGGCCCAAGTGTCCTGAGGTATAGAAGAGCTCCTGCTGAGTGTCATGAGTTTGTTCCTGTGGGTAACCATGGAGTTCACTTGTCTGAGATTTTTGTTATTTGTTGAGGTTCCTATATTATTCAAGTGGTTACATTTAGACCCCACACCTATGCCATGTACAAAACTACTGTTTTGATTTTTCATTGGAGACTTTGATATTATTTTTCACTCAGATCCCTAGGTAGAGATAAGCCTTGCCACTTTTAATTTTTTTATTTATTTGTTTATTTATTTGAGAGAGAGGGAGAGTGCTTGCATGCTGTTGGGAGAGGGGCCGGGGGAGAGGCAGAGGATCTCAAGCAGATTCATGCTGAGCATGGAGCCCATGCTTAGCCTGATGCAGGGCTTGGTCTCACAACCATGAAATCATGACCTGAGCCAAAATCAAGAGTTGGACACTTAATTGATTGAGCCACCCTGGTGCCACAAGTCCTGCCACTTTCTTAGGCCAGGAGGAGAATATTCTTTATTGCCATTTGTGCTGGTTATTCAGGTATGGGCTTTTGGCTTTAACCTTCTATTTCCATATTCTGCTTCTGATGCTGGAAATGGGTTTCTGCAAGCTGAAGTTCCCCTCCGCCATCTGGCTATCCTTTCAACTTTTGTCAACGGGGCCTCACAGTGAGAATAGAAGACAGGAGGATAGAGAAAATGCTTTCTGTTTGCTCGCTGTTCTTTCTTTTTTTCTTTTTTCTTTTTTAAGATTTTATTTATTTATTAGTTAGAGAGAGAGAGAGAGCGAGCACAGGCAGACAGAGTGGCAGGCAGAGGCAGAGGGAGAAGCAGGCTCCCTGCCGAGCAAGGAGCCCGATGTGGGACTTGATCCCAGGATGCTGGGATCATGACCTGAGCCGAAGGCAGCCGCTTAACCAACTGAGCCACCCAGGCGTCCCTGCTCGCTGTTCTTGAAGCATCATTTTGGCAATGGTTCATCATCCCAGTGATCTAATGGTTCTAGCTTCTAGTTTCTTTTTCTACCACCAGTGCCAGTGTCACCCCAAGATACCAATATCAGCTGGGTAGCACTTCTTCCTTCAACCTCTGGGTCTTAGGTCTGCAAGTATCCTCCTCCAAAATTCTAAGTTCTAATAACCCCACTTCTGGGCAAGAGCATATGGGTCCAGACCAATAACTATGTTAACTAAGCAGTTTCTAAGATGACCCCCAATCATCTCTGTCTTCTGGTCTTCATGTCCTTGTGTAATTCCTACCCTTTGAACATGAGCTGGACCTAACAAACAAGCAGAATGCCACAAAAATGATGAGATGCCATGTCTGAGATTGGTTATAGAAAGATTTTGGCTTCTATCTTGCTTCTCCTCTCTCACTCTCTTGCTTGCTTACTCTGTTGTAAGTAGGCTGCATGTTTCAAGCTGCCCTAAACGGAGACCCAGGGATGAGGCCAATCACCAACAATAAACTGAGGTTCTCAAGCTAACAGTGTGTGAGAAACTCAATCCTGCCAACAGCCGCAAGCGTGAGCTTGGAAGCAGATCTGCCCCCACGTGATACTTCAGTTGCAGCTTTGTGAGGGACCCTGAGTCAGAGGGCCCAAGGAAGCTACACCCAGATGCCTGACCTCAGAAACTGTGAGATAATAAATGGTTGTTGTTTTAAGCTAAGAGGTTTTGTGGAAATGTGTTAGACAGCCGTATATAACTGGTTCTACCTCATTTCTTTTTTTTTTTTAAGGTTTTATTTACTTATTTGACAGAGAGAGACACAGCGAGAGGGAACACAAGCAGGGGGAGTGGGAGAGGGAGAAGCAGTCTTCCCACTGAGCAGGAAGCCTGACGAGGGGCTCCATCCCAGGACCCTGGGACCATGACTTGAGCCGAAGGCAGACACCTAATGACTGAGCCACCCAGGTGCCCCAATCTATCTCATTTCTGATAACAGAATAACTTTTGGGGGGAGCAGAGGAGCTCCAAAGGTGCTAGCACTTCCAGTTATCTCTAACTGGAGAGCTCCCAAGGCCTCACTACCTCTCCCAATATGATCACCAGCACCCTGACTCTTAGGTGTTAGGGTCCATGTTTAAGATCCACATACACAGGGATGCCTGGGTGGCTCAGTTGGTTGAGCAGCTGCCTTTGGCTCAGGTCATGATCCCAGCGTCCTGTGATCGAGTCCCACATCGGGCTCCTTGCTCAGCGGTGAGCCTGCTTCTCCCTCTGCCTCTGTCTGCCTGTGCCCGCTCCTGCCCTCTCTCTCTATCTGACCAAAAAAAATATACACATACACAGCATCATGTCTCTGCAAGCTCCCACTTAGTTTCTGAGAGCCTGGGAACTTTTCTCTTATGTTTGAACTTGACAACATACTTCAACATATTTTGTAATAACTACCCAGGAGTTTTCTGTGTTTGAGGGAGAAATGGACATGCTCCTCAGTCCAGTTCCCCTTGTTGCCTGAAGTCCAAGGTCAAGGAGAAGACTCTGGATTTTTACATATAAAAATTGGGATGTCTTTGTATTTTAATTCTTAATATTTGAACAGACTGATCTTTACCAGTTGTTAAAATACAAACTCTAGTTCATAATATGAATGGCCTCCCAGGATGAGTGCCATTAGGGCAATCTGGTGGCTTAATTGCTTCCTCCCTGATGACTTATGACTTGGAACAGCTACAAAAGTAGGGTATCCAAACAAATACTCGAAGGCCAAGGATAAAAAATGTTAATAATTAGTAACAGCTAGAAGCGAAGTTAATTCTCAGTGGGCCCATAATGCCAGCTATTTAATGTAAATTAACAAATGACATTTTAATGTAAAGGACTTGAAAGCTAATATTTTAATTTTCTATGTAAGATCAATAATTCAACAAACAATAATGTGTTAGAGGAAGGAATTTAAAACTAGAGTGATAACTTCATTTCAGAGATCAGTGAAATGCTATATGAAGTTTATATTTGTGGATCCAAAATTAGACCAAATTAGGCTTAGGTGCCACATGCATTGGAAAGAAGTCCTCATAAAGATGAAGAGTGCCAGCAATAGCTGATCACAAAGTGATAAAATTGGTCTTATAATGCTAGAAAATGAGGCAGTCTCTTATTTTTTTTTTGAAAGATTATGAAGGATCATTCTGAATTAGAGTGGCGTTGTTTTGAATTCTTGGGTCTTGTGCTTTAGGTAAAAGTTTAATAAATGAATAATGGACCAGAGTTTGAGTTTTTGGCACCAGGTTGCACTGGATGAGTAACTGTGACTTGAAGTGCAAAGACACAACCTGTATTCAGACTGTATCCTCCCTGTGGCCAGGAATGGTGGTACTTTTGTGGCTGGTTTGTACAAGATGTTGAAAGAAACCACTCAAAGCTGATAATTTCCATTTGTGAAGGACCCTGCAGTTGACAAACATCTTCCCACATTTTCTCTCATTTGATCTTCTTCTTCTTCTTTTTTTTTTTTTTTTTTTTTTTTTTGAGAAAGAGAGGGAGCATGAGTGGGAGGGGCAGAGGGAGAGAGAATCTCAAGCAGGCTCCACACTCAGTGTGGGGCTCCATCCTACTCTGCACTGAGCTTCCAGCCCCATGCTGGACTCAATTCCACGACCCTGAGATCATGGCCTGAGCTGAAATCAAGAGTCAAAAACTCAACCAGCTGAGCCACCCAGATGCCCTTCATTGATATTTAGAATAAGCCTGCATGGTTGGGTATTCTTAGCCTCATTTGATCAATGAAGGGATGGAGAAATTATGATTTGCCTGGGGTCATATAACGTGCAAATGCAGAATTCCTCCCAGGACTTCAAGTGCATTACCATATTCTAAGTGGTTTTCAGGGCCCCCGGAATTACACTTGTTTTTTTCAGGTCTGTCTGCATTGTGCTCTCTATAATGGCTGGCAATGCCACACAAGTGGTCTCCGTTATCATTCTTCAGTGTTTTGGAGTGTGTCCGTCCCTCAGCTATCCTAACATTTGTTTACTGTCTTTGATTTTGAACTGTTTTTTATCAGACAAAATTCTAAGCAACTTCAAAGACAGTAGACTGTGACCATCTTTTGTGGTGAGCCCTGCCTTCTTCTTCTCTGGGTATTATTTTATCACTCTAGTTAAAGAAAGAAAATTTTTTTCTCAAAGTATATCCTGTATATAGAAAAATTTCACATGACAAACTTAACAATGGCGCATGCCCCTGTATTTGGTGTTCTGAGCAAGAAACAGGAAGTTTCTGGCACTTAAGAAACCCTCCTGTGTTCTCCTTCAGAAACTACCCCTCCCAGGGCCTGATTTCTATGGCACACATTAGCTTTACCTACTTTCATACTTTGTGTAATGAAATCTCTCATGGCTGGTTTTGTTTGTTCTCTAGTATGTTTGAAAGGCTTATCTGTGCTGTAGAACGTAGTTGTAGAAGATTTGTTTTCAATGCTGCATAATATTCCATGGTGTGGACTTCATCATTTTATTACAGTGTTATTATTATTCTATGTATTCTGTTCTATGTATTCTATGTATTCTGTTAATAATAACAGTGTTATTATTATTCTTTGTAATAATATCTTATAGTGAAGTCCCAAATAATAGACTAGACAAATATTCTAGAATAGCTGTATTCACCCATTCCACACTTGATGGGCATTTGGGTGGTTTCCCGTCTGGGCTATTATTAATAGTCCTCATCTGAACATTCTAAAACGGGTTTGATGAAGAACATAGTACCCAGCTTTTTTTGATAAATATGACCCAAGTTTTGGATCCCTGACATTCCTCTACTGGCTTAAATAAAAAGATATAAAGAATATAATTTTCCATTTATGCATTTTATGTTAATAATTTAAATAATAATTTCCAGAAAGTTCAGATCTCTGAGGCAAACATCCCTCATTTATGTAGACTTTGTTAGTTGAAAATTTATAATCATTCAGACTAGAACTCCACCCACATCTCTTTTATTGTGCAAATATTTTCTTCACAGGTAATGTCAATTAATATTTCAATATGTGAAGTATATTTCAGACTCAAGATCTAGTCATCAGATACTCTAGGAACTACATTTATTCTATTTTTTTTAAAAGATTTTATTTATTTATTTGACACAGAGAGAGAGATCACAAGCAGGCAGAGAGGTAGGCAGAGAGAGAGGGGGAAGAAGGCTCCCTGCTGAGCAGAGAGCCCGATGCGGGACTCCATCCCAGGACCCTGAGATCATGACCTGAGCCGAAGGCAGGGGCTCAACCCACTGAGTCACCCAGGCGCCCTATTCTATTTTTTTAAATTAACATATAATATATTATTTGTTTCAGGGGTATAGGTCTGTGATTTGTCAGTCTTACACAATTCACAGTGCTCACCATAACACTTACCCTCCCCAGTGTCCATCACCCAGCCATCTCATCCCTCCTCCCCTCCTCCCCTCCAACAACCCTCAGTTTCCTGAGATTAACAGTCTTTTATGATTTATCTCCCTCTCTGGTTTCATCTTGTTTCATTTTTCCCTCCCTTCCCCTATGACCTCTGTCCTCAAATTCCTCACATCAGTGAAATCATATAATAATTGTCTTTCTCTGATTGACTTATTTCATTTAGCATAATACCCTCTAGCTCCACCCACATTATTGCAAATGGCAAGATTTCAATTTTTTGATGGCATAA
>RCUC01065359.1:0-26379 GCA_003697995.1 Taxidea taxus jeffersonii
AAAAAAAAAAAAGATTTTATTTTTAAGTAATCTCTACATCCAATGCAGGGCTCAAATTTACAACCCCAAGATCAAGAGTCACATGCTCTACTGATCCAGACTGGCACCTCCAGAAACACATTCTTAAAGTGTTTTGAGCAGTGTCCTCATGATTAAAATAAAGCTAAAAGCTTCTTTTGTGACTACCCTGAAGTGTCAGAACTTTTTTGGATGGTAAGGTGGAATGTTTTTATGGGCAATACAGTCTCATTACTGTATATCTCCTTTGCACATGTCAAAAGTCAGTGGTCAGTGATCTTCTGGAATTAGTTCCCAAATCTGGAATTAGTTCCTCTGTTCTCTGGCCTTTATTCAAAACCAAAGAGAAAGCTCTGAATAGTGACAATTTTGGGCCTAGTAGAAAATGAGGTGTGTGTGTGTGCGCGCGTGCGCGTGTGTGTGTATACATGTTTGTTTTTTAAAATTTTTGGGTTTACATGGGACACCTAGGTAGCTCAGTGAGTTAAGCCTCTGCCTTCCGCTCAGGTCATGATCTCAGGGTCCTGGGATGGAGACCTGCAGTGGGGCTCCCTGCTCAGCAGGTAGCCTGCTTCCCCTTCCCCCTCTGCCTGCCTCTCTGCCTCCTTGTGATCTCTCTGTGTCAAATAAATAAAATCTTAAGAAAAAAAAGAACTTTTGAATTTACAGAAAAATTGAGAAGATAAATAGAGAGTTCCCCTATACCTTATATCCAGTTTTACTATTGTTGCCTTTTACCAGTGTGGTGCATTTGCCAACATTAATGGACCAGTATTCTTATGTTATTATTAATGAAAAGTCTACAGTTTATTCATATTTTCTGAGTTTTACCTAATATTTTTTTCTATCCAGAAATAGCTGGCTGTTACAAGTTCTGTCTTTCCTTGTTTTTGATGACCTTGATAGTTTTGAGGAGTACTTGTCAGGTATTTTGTAGTTTGACCCCCTATTGGAATTTATTTAATTTTTTCCTCATGATTAGGTTAGTTTTATGGGTTTGGGGGAGGAAAACCACAGACATTAAATGCCATTTTCATTGCATGACATCAGGTGTACATAGTATCAATGTGATTTTGTACTGTTGATACTGACCTCTCCAGGTCAGCCTGGGGAATGTGCGTGAGAGAGACACACGATGACTACTGCAGCAGGGGTAACCTAGACTTTTCTGAGGATGAAATTTCTTCTCCTGCGCATAGCTCAGACCCATTTTGACTCTTTAAAAATACTTTGTTTGGAAAGCTTGAGACTTCCCCAGCAGTAACCTCCTTCCCGGAACTTCCTTTCAGCTCACCAGGCTCCACGATCTCTAGTGCTCCCCCCTCGCCACCCTACCACTATCAGATCCTCTAAAAAAGTAAGATGCTTCAATTTATACTAACATTAACTGAATATCTGTTTATGTGCTAAACATTCTTCTAGGCCCTCATTGTGTTAAATCATTTAACGGGAAGCAGCCTGATGCATAGAAAGAACTCGGGCTTCTGGGTAAGACTTGGGTTCAAACCCAGACCAATTAATTATGCAATCTTGGGCAGGTTCTGTGTCCTAGCCTTGGCTTCTTAAATGGAGGTATTTGTTTCACAAGCTGCTGTAAGGAATAAAAAAACTTTCTCCTAATCCTCACCTTCATTTCACTTCCAACCCTCCCATCTTCATGGGTACCTGGCCACTCTTGATCTCAGGGTGGAGTTCAAGCCCCACGTAGACTGTAGAGATTTTAAAAAATTACCCCCCAAAACCCTATACCTACATTTTAATTTTATTTTTAAAAATTCATTGGTTTTTTTAGTAATCAAAGTAATCATTAGGCCCACCCACTGTGGGCCTCGAACTCACGACCCCGAGATCAAGAGGGGCGGAATCAGCTAGGCACCGCCCTAGTCCTACATTTTTAAATGCTAATGTTTATTCATAAAACACTGACACAATCTTTTCTGTGTGACTTGTTTTAAATCATATAGGACTTTGGAGGGCAGGTAGTCTTTAAAAAATTGTCCCGTCAGAGACTCTTACTTATAAAGAGGTCTCAAGGGTAAGTCTCCCATTAACAAGCAGATCGTGGTTAAAAAGGAAAGAGAACAGAAGAAACTTCAGTTTCGATGGAAATATCAAATTTGGTCAAGGAGGCCTCGCCCGTTTTGATTTTCTATTGGCTAAGCTTACCATCAATCTCACCAGTTGTAAATAAACTGGATACGGAAGCATGTTGTTAAGGGGCGGGACCTTCCTGTCGCCATTGCTAAGGTGAAGGGTTCGTTCTCTAATAGGCTGGAAGCTGCTTTTCCCGCCCTCTCGCAGCAGTTGCTAAGAGGTGGGATTTTAGAGTTCGTAAAGGACTGAGGGCTCGAAGCTCCACCCATCCGATTGGTGGGTAGGGGGCAGGTCTTGCAGTGGATAGGCCGCTGTCCCTGCCTGTTCCGGTTAGTTGCTGGGGAGATGCACGTGAAGAGGAGGCGGCGTGAGGCGACCACGGCGGGAGGAATGAAAGTGGCGGTCTCAGCGGCAGTTGGTGCCGGGCCCTGGGGCTGGAGGGCTGGGGGCCGTGAGGGCGGCGGGGTAGTGCGGCTGCTCCTGATCATCTTTGGCTGCTTCGCCTGCGGCTCAGGTACCGCTGGGGCAGCAGCCGCCATGGGGGCGGGCGCCGAGAGGGTTATATTTAGAAAAGTGGGGAGTGTCCCCAGGGTGCGTACAGTTTTTCCGCAGTGGGGTGCGGACATGGTGCGGAAAAAGCAGCTTCGTCGTCGGCACTGAGGGATCAGGGCTATGGGTTGGCCTGGGGGAGCTACTAGAGTGGGGAGGAGCCTGGAGCCTTTTGGCAGAGACTGGAAGGGAGGCCTGGACAGGGTGAGATGCGGTCCTGGGGGCTGCGTCCCGCTGCATGGGCCTCCTTGGTTTTCCCGGTTAAAAGTGAGGGGACCCGAGTACCGTTGCTGGCTGGCAGAGCTGCCAGTGGAATGGGGGCATCCCATTCATTGAGCAAGTTAGCAACACCTTCTGAGCGTCTGTTTTGTCCAGACTCTGGGCATGGGTGTGGCTGAATGGATACTGAAATGGAGTGAGTTCTAATGTCTTCTGCCTTGTAAGATTCTGGCGCTGTTAAATTCGCGTTTCCAAAAAAAAAAAAAACCCAAAAACCACCACGAACAACAAAACATCATTTCTCAAGCAAACTTACTGCTATCTACCTATTGGTGGATAATTGGCTTTGGACTGAAATGAAACTGTTTCCTTTTAACGCTCTAACTCATAAAACCTAGAATGTTTCTAAAAACCTCCTACCCTCTTATCAAATGCACAACAAAAATAAGTGAGGTTTCCAAGTTCTGCTGGAGAGAGTTTGAAATGTGGGGTTCGGGATAATCGTATCTTGGAAACACAGTATGCTCTCACTTCTCCCATCCTTTGCTGCCTGTTTCATGCTGTCACTTAAGATTATCCGTAGCTGCAGCTTTAAGGTTGTCTCAGGATCCATAGGTCTAGTTCCAAGTGTAATGTCCTCCAGCAATGGTTTGGGTCCCCACAACCACCCCCCCCCATGTGGGGGTGTGGGGCAGGGAGAGAAGGTAGTAGGTCTGCAGGAAGGTACTTTTCCAGAGGAGAGGGCCAGAGTAACATTGAAGGGCTACTTATGGTCTGAATGAACTTGGGCCAGATGGTTAACCTCCAAAATGGGGTAGTGGATTGTGGGATTGAAAGAGAAAAATATATGCAAAAATGTCTCTACCTAGTCAGTGCTCAATCAGCAGACACTTATGAGAGGAACGGGGGCTTCTTAGCTTGGAGGAGGGTAGACTTAAGTTGATGTTCTGTGTGACTGGATAGATCATATGTGTGGGAGCTACAAACAGCTGATCATGTAATACAGAAGAATTTACTAAAAGCCAGATGTACGTAAAGATAAAATGCAGTACTTCAAAAGGTAGGTAATATTTTCTCATTGGAAGTTTTTGATTATAAAAATGATGTGAGTTTATTTTAGACTATTTGGGAAGCACAATTAAGTATAAGGAAGTAGAAAAAACCCTCACTGTTTATTCCTTTCAGAGACAATCCATTGTAGCACACTTTCTCCTGGTCTTTTTTTTTTTTAATGTGTTTCTAATAAAAAAAATTTGGAGGGTGCCTGGAGGGCACCTGGAGGTGCAGCGTGTGACTCTTGATCTTATGGTTGTGAGTTCAAGCCCCACATAGGTTGTAGAGATTACTTAAAATCTTAAAAAAAAAAAAAATTTTTTTTTTTAGGGACGCCTGGGTGGCTCAGTTGGTTAAGTGGCTGCCTTCGGCTCAGGTCATGATCCCAGCATCCTGGGATCGAGTCCCATATCGGGCTCCTTGCTCAGCAGGTGAGCCTGCTCCTCCCTCTGCCTCTGCCTGTCTGTCTGCCTGTGCTCTCTCTCTCTCTCTCTCTCTAATAAATAAATAAAATCTTAAAAAAAATTTTTTTTAATTGATAGTACATTCATAGACCTCTCAGCAAGCCAGTTCTTGTAGGCCACCCATTATTTTTCACTTGATTTTGTAGCATAAGCATTTTCTTTCTTTCTTTCTTTTTTTCATTTATTTATTTGACAGACAGAAATCACAAGTAGGCAGAAAGGCAGGCAGTGAGAGAGGAGGAAGCAGGCTCCCCACTGAGCAGAGAGCCTGATGCTGGATCCCAGGACCCCAGGACCCTGGGATCATGACCTGAGCTGAAGGCAGAGGCTTTAACCCACTGAGGCACCCAGGCACTCCCATAAGCATTTTCTTATATCATTTAAAATTCTTCTTAAATGTTATTTTTATTTGTATTCTATTCTTTGGACAGACCATTTAATGTTTCTGAAGTAAATGTGTGGTGTTTCTGTTGTTGGTTGGACATTTGTTGTGTTTCTAGTTTTTCATTGTCGATAACACTTTGTGAACTTTTTGTGTGTAATTTTTTTTTACTGCATTTAGATTATATTTTTAGGGTAGAATCTCAGAAATAGATTTATTAGATCAAAAACCAAAACATATTTAAGACCCTTGAAGCACCTTGCTAAAATATTTTCCTGAAAAGGTGTGCTTGTTTACACCACTAACAGCACTATTTGCTTGTGACCCATATGCTTGCCAGTATTGGATATTTCGGCATTGGATATATACACCTTTGTTAATTTGATAGACCAAAAGTAGTGTTTTAACATTGTGTTTCTTTACATTTGCATTATTTTGAGGAGGGAGCATCTCCTTTAGTAGCTATTTAATTTTTCTTTAGACTAAGATTTTTTGGATTGTGTGTGTCCTTTGTTCATGGTGTACTTGTAATTATTCTTTTTGGAATTTTTCTTTTAAGATTTTATTTATTTGACAGAGAGAGAAGGAGAGCACGCAAAGCAGGGGGAGGGGCAGACAGAGGGAGTGGGAGAAGCAGGCTCCCGCTAGCAGGCAGCCTGATGGGGCTGGATCCCAGGACTCCAGGATCATGACCTGAGCCCAAGGCAGATGCTTAACTGACTGAGCCACCCTTGGAATTTGTATTCTGTGGACAGAGCCACAGCCCTGGAATTTTTATGTACTTTAAAAATCAATTTGTATGAACTTTCTAATATATTAAAGGTATATGTATTTTATAATCTATTTATTTATTGAAAAATTTTCTTTAATTTGTTTACCCTCTTTTACTTTTTTTTTTTTTTTTAAGATTTTATTTATTTATTTGACACAGAGAGAGAGATCACAAGCAGGCATAGGCAGGCAGGGAGAGGGGGAAGCAGGTTCCCCGCTGAGCAGAGAGTATGATGCAGGGTCTGATCCCAGGACCCTGAGATCATGACCCAAGCTGAAGGCAGAAGCTTAACATACTAAGCCACCCAGGTGCCCCTCTTTTACCTTTTTTTAAAAAAAGATTTTACTTATTTGAGAGCCAGAGAGAGAGTCAGAAAGAGCACACGTTGGGGGAGGGGTAGCTGGAGCAGGGATCCCTGAGGACAGTGAGCTGACCAAGCTGGCTTTGGCAGTGCTGAACTGACTTGGGACTCAATCCAGGACCCTGGGATCATGACCCGAGGCCAAGGCAGAACCTTTTTTTTTTTTTTTTCCTCTCTTAAAGGCAGACACTTAACCTACTGAGCCACCCAGGCATCCTTACCCTATTTTCTTAAATTGAAGTATAGTTGACAGACAAGGTTATTATTTTCAGGAATACAGCATAGTAATTTGGCTAATCTACGCATTACACCATGCTCACTGACCACAATAGGTGTAGTCCCATTTTACCTTTTTATTTGTTTAAATTTTATTTATTATTATTAAAAAAAATTTTTTTTTAATTTATTTAACAGACAGAGATCACAAGTAGGCAGAGAAGTAGGCAGTGAGAGAGGAGGAAGCAGGCTCCCTGCTAAGCACAGAGCCTGATGCAGGGCTCCATCCCAGGACTCTGGGATCATGACCTGAGCCAAAGGCAGAGGCTTTAACCCACTGAGCCACCCAGGCGCCCCTATTTATTATTTTTAAAAGATTTTATTTAGGGTAGAGAGAGAGCATGAGGTGGGAGGGGCAGAGGAGGAGGGAGAAAGAATCCAAAGCTCACACTCTACACTGAGTGTGAGCCCCAAGTGGGGCTTGATCCCACCACCACGAGATCACGATCATGACCTGAGCCAAAACCAAGAGTTAGTCGTCAACCGGCTGAGCCACCACGCACCCTCCTTTTTACTTTTTTATTTATTTTATTTTATTTATTTATTTTGAAAATATTTTATTTATTTATTTGACACAGAGAGAGAGAGAGTGAGAGAGGGAATACAAGCACAGGGAATGGGAGAGGGAGAAGCAGACTTCCCGCTGTGCAGGGAGCCCAATGTGGGGCAGGACCCTGGGCTTATGATCTGAACTGAAGGCAGACGCTTAACTGACAGAGCCACCCAGGTGCCCCCTTTTTGATTTTTTAAATAGATTTATATTTTTATTTAGTCAATTTTATTCTCTAGAGTTATTTCCATTGCTTTATGCTTAGAGAGCCCTCAAAAATTGAATTTCTATCATTTTTATGCTACTCTTCAATTTTTTTATTTTCCTTTTTTTTTTTAAGATTTTATTTATTTATTTGACAGAGCGTGAGATCACAAGTAGGCAGAGAGGCAGGCAGAGAGAGAGGAGGAAGCAGGCTCCCTGCTGAACAGAGAGCCCGATGTGGGACTCGATCCCAGGATCCTGGGATCATGACCTGAGCCGAAGTCAGAGGCTTAACTCACTGAGCCACCCAGGCACCCCTTTCCTTTTTAATCTATAATTAATGTTAGTATTTGGTGTAAGGTGAGGATCTAGATAGGTCTTATTTTCCAAGTAATCAGTCAGTTGTCCCAGCATTCCATCGAATGATGCTTTGCTAAGGGCTCTGTTTAAGATGTTTTTTTTCCTCTTTAAAGATTTTATTTATTTATTTGTTAGAGAGAGAGAGCGCGAGCACAGGCAGACAGAGTGGCAGGCAGAGGCAGAAGCAGGCTCCCTGCTGAGCAAGGAGCCTGACATGGGACTCGATCCCAGGACGCTGGGATCATGACCTGAGCCGAAGGCAGCCACTTAACCAACTGAGCCACCCAGGTGTCCCTAAGATGTTATTTTTTAAGAAGGCTTTTAAGTATGAGCTAAATTACCTCTTGAAAGAAATGAACTGAGGCTATTTAAGAGGTTGTTTTTCATGACTTTTTAGGGTTTCTTCCTGTCCTCACATAGTGTGAATCATTTTTATTTATTCTACCTGTAGACATTAAGTGATTAGTGCTATTGATTAGTTTGTAATGACTGTAAGCAAGTATAAAGTTATTAACCTTTGAATAACTGCTTTATGGGTAAATGTGATAATCAAGTTATGATTCACTACATTCCATGAGGGCATTTTCCAAAATCTTTGGGCTCAGAAGGCATTTTCTTGAATGTTTAATCCGTTCTGTTTTTTAACATGCTGGCTTTTGAGGGGAGAGGGAGAAAGGTGGTGTATATCCTTTTGCTACAGGAAGCACAAAATTTTAAGTGAGCATTTTGACAACTTGTATATGTTTAAGGTGCTTGGTTTAGTTCTGTGTTGTTAACAATTTAACCTAGAGCTGGAGTGGTGATTGTTTCACAGAGTATCCCTTCTGTCTGAATTGGTTTATTTTACCGCTCAGTAACTTTCCCAAGATGTGGCTGGCCAAGGTGCTGATTTCCATAGGGGGTTGCTACTAAGGACATAAGTTTGTTTGTTTGTTTATTTATTTATATTTATTTGTTCACTTACTTGAAATTGTTTCCCTAGAGTGTTCTGTAACTTGGGAAAATGACGAACTAGATTTTATTTATTTATTTATTTTAAGATTTTTTTCCCCACGATTTTTATTTATTTATTTATTTGACAGAGAGAGATCACAAGTAGGCAGGGAATCATGACCTGAGCCGAAGGCAGAGGCTTTAACCCACTGAGCCACCCAGGCGCCCCTATTTTAAGATTTTCTTTATTTATTTGACAGGCAGAGATCACAAGTAGGCAGAGAGGCAGGCAGAGAGACAGGAAGGGAAGTAGTCTTCCTGCTGAGCAGAGCCTGATGTGGGGCTCGATCCCAAGGATCATGACCTGAGCCGAAGGAAGAGGTTTTAACCCACTGAGCCACCCAGGGGCCCCGACAAACTAGATTTTAAAAGATGTTGCTTATTATAGAGCCATTTTATTTCTTTAAGAAAATGGTATCAGAGAATTTAAAAATTAGTTTCAAAACACTGATGCCTTTTCTTGGCATTAAGGTTTTCAAATGCCCTGTACTATTGACATTATTTGTATCTTTCTATCTTCTTGAAAATAACAATGGGCTTAAAAATGTGTAGTTTTCTATTACTTTGTGCTGTGGGAGAGAAGGGGTTACCAAGTGTGACTCTTGTTTTGTTTTTTTTATTGAACAAGTGTATGTTTTTACTTTGGGCTTTGTTGTTTGTTTGTTTAAGATTTTATTTATTTATTTAATTGACAGAGAGTGAGAGATAGCAAGAGAGGGAACACAAATAGGGGGAGTGGGAGAGGGAATCTGCTTCCCGCCTCTCTCTCTCTGCTTGCCTCTCTGCCTACTTGTGATCTCTCTCTCTGTGTCAAATAAATAAATAAAATCTTAAAAAAAATAAGGGAGAAAAGAGTACAAGCAGTCCTGAGGCAGCCAGAGACAATGGATAGGACCATGTATTGCAAGGACTAGGACACAGAGAGAGAGATCACAAGTAGTAGGCAGAGAGGCAAGCAGAAAGAGAGAGGGGGGAAGCAGACTCCCTCCAAGCACAGAGCCCATTGAGCTCGATCTTAGGACCCTGAAATCATGACTCGAGCTGAAGGCAGAGCCTTAATCCACTGAGCCACCCAGACACCCCAGCCTTACTCTTTTATACTCCAGAAGTAAATAAGCCTTTTTAAAAAAGTTCTATTTATTTAAGTAATCTCTGTTCCCAACATGGGGCTTGAACTTACAACCCCGAGATCAAGATTTGCATGCTCTTCCCACTGAGTCAGCCAGGTGCTCCAAGAAAAACTCTTGAACCATATTTATGAGTGGGTATTTTATCAGTACATTTGTGGGCTTCCTAGTGAGACCTCTTTTTTTTTTTTTAATTTTTTTTTTTTAAAGATTTTATTTATTTATTTTTCAGAGAGAGCGAGCACAGGCAGACAGAGTGGCAGGCAGAGGCAGAGAGAGAAGCAGGCTCCCTGCTGAGCAAGGAGCCCGATGCGGGACTCGATCCCAGGATGCTGGGATCATGACCTGAGCCGAAGGCAGCCGCTTAACCAACTGAGCCACCCAGGCGTCCCTCTTTTTTTTTTTTGAAGATTTTATTTATTTATTTGACAGAGAGACACAACAAGAGGGGAAACAGAAGCAGAGGGAGTTGGGAGAGGGAGAAGCAGGCTCCCTGCTGAGCAGGAAGACTGATGCCGGCTGGATCCCAGGACTTGAGCCGATCATGGATCATGATCTTCGGCTGGATCATGACCTGAGCCGAAGGCAGACACTTAACGACTGAGCCACCCAGGCATCCCCTTAGTGAGACCTCTTAAAAAAGTTTCATTTTATAAAAGATAGTCTAGGAGGAAATCCTAATTACTACTGGACTAAACCCTAGTGAGAAGCTGATAGATGGGGATAGATGGGGATGGGGGTGTTCAGGACATGCTACCTCAAAATACAGCATCTTGGCATATTGAATGTTTTAAGCTGAGGGAGTTTAAAAAAACAGAAACAGGAAGGTCTCTCTGACCTCCCCACCTCACCCTTCTGTGAAACAGACCATAAAACCCTGTGAGAGGTGCCCTCCCTCCCTCTACCTGAGGAATTGCAGATAAGGGGATGGCAAGAGGAATCCAAGCAAACAAGCCTCACTCAGTTTCCCCCAGCTTACTACCATTACCACGGTATTCTTTTTTTTTTTTAAGATTTTATTTATTTATTAGTTAGAGAGAGAGAGAGACAGCGAGCACAGGCAGACAGAGAGGCAGGCAGAGGCAGAGGGAGAAGCAGGCTCCCTGCTGAGCAAGGAGCCCGATGCGGGACTCGATCCCAGGACGCTGGGATCATGACCTGAGCCGAAGGCAGCCGCTTAACCAACTGAGCCACCCAGGCGTCCCACCACGGTATTCTTTACCCTGTCACGCTCCTTCACAAGTGTCTACTCTTCATGAAACGAAGCAAACTGTTTCTTTGGGTCTGCATTTCCTTATGAAGGCTTTCATGTCGTGTCGTGTAAAATTTTTATTAAATGTGTATGGTTTTCTGTTGTTAATCTTTGTCAGTTTAAATTTTCAGACCCAGCCAGGGACCCCAAGAGGATAGAGGAAAACTTTTTCTTCCCCTACAATATGAAGGTTGAATTTCCTTTCCTTTCCCTTTCTTTTTCCCTTTTCCTTCCCCTTTCCCTTTTCTTTTCTCTCTTTTTTAAAGATTTTATTTATTTATTGGAGAGAGAGTAATAGAGTGAGCATGAGTGGGGGGAGGGGCAGAGGGAGAGGGAGAGGCAGACTCCACGCTGAGCAGAGAGCCCATAGAGCTCCAGCCCAGGACCCTGGGATCGTGACCTGAGCTGAACAGATGCTTTTTTTTTTTTTTTTTAAGATTTTATTTATTTATTTGACAGAGAGAGTGAGAGAACACAAGTAGGGGGAGCAGAGGGAGAGGGAGAAGCAGGCTCCCCATTGAGCAAGGAGCCCAAACAGGGAGCCTGATGCAGGGGTCTGCGGGACTTGATCCCAGGACCCCAAGATCATGACCTGAGCCGAAGGCAGATGCTCAACGACTAAGCCCTCCAGGTGTCCCTGAAGGCAGATGCTTAACCAACTGAACCACCCAGGTTCCCTAAGACTGAATTTTTTTAAAAATTAAAATATAATTTATGTATAATAAAATTCACCCTTTCAGTGGTTTTTAGTAAATTCACAGGGTTGTACATCCATCACCACTGACTAATTTCAGAGTATTTTTATCACTCCAAAATGAAACCCCATGCGTTTTAGCAGTCACTCACCATTCACTTCTCCTCCCATTGAGGAGAAATCTTTCTGTCTCTCTGGATTTGCAAATTCAGGACATTTCCTATAAATGGAATCATTTGGTATGTGGTCTTTTGGTCTGGCTTCTTTCATTTAGAATGTTTTAAAGGTTTATCTACATTGTAGTATGTATTAGTACTTCCTTTTTTTAAGGATTTTTAAAGTTTTATTTACTTTTTTATTACTATTTTTTAAATTAATTATTTTTATTAACATAGAATGTATAATTTGTCCCAGAGGTACTAGTCTTGAATCATCAGGCTTAACACATTTCACAGCACTCACCATATGACATACCCTCCCCAATGTCCATAACCCAACCAACCTCTCCCTGCCCCACCTCCCCTCAGCTACCCCCAGTTTGTTTTGTGAAATTAAGAGTCTCTTATGGTTTGTCTCCCTCTGGATCCCACCCTACAACCCAGCAATCGCACTACTGGGTATTTACCCTAAAGATACAAATGTAGTGATCCAAGGGGGCACGTGCACCTGAATGTTTATAGCAACAATGTCCACAGTAGCCAAACTATGGAAAGAACCTAGATGTCCATCCACAGATGAATGGATAAAGAAGATGTGGTATATATATACAATGGAATATATGTAGCCATCAAAAGAAATGAAATCTTGCCATTTGTAACTACATGGATGGAACTAGAGGGTATTATGCTGAGTGGAATAAGTCAATCAGAGAAAGGCAATTATGATTTCTCTGATATGAGGAATTTGAGAGGCAGGGTCAGGGGGGTTGGGGGGTAGGAAAAATGAAACAAGTACTTCCTTTTATGGTTGAACAATATTCCACTGTATAGATGGGTATATCACATTTTGTTTTATCCATTAGTTCATCAGTTGGTGGATATTTGGGTTTCCACTTTCTAGTTATTGTGGATGTTGCTGTTATGAACATTCATGTACAAGTTTTTGGGTGAGCTTGTGTTTTGTTTTCTTGGGCATATGCATAAAATGGAATTGCTGGGTCATATGATAACTCTGTGTTTAACTTTTTGAGAAACTGACAAACTGTTTTCCAAAGAGGCTGTGCCATCTTACATCCCCAGCAGCCCTTTACGAGGGTTCTAGTTTCTCACATCCTGGTCAACTCCTGTTACTGTCCTCTTTTTGATTTTAGCCTTCCTAATGGACATAAGGTAGTGTTTCCTGGTGGTTTTGATTTGTATATCCCTGAGGACTAATGATGTTGAGCATCTTTTCATGTCTCTTGGCCATTGTGTATCTTCTTTGGAGAAATAACTATTCAGATCCTTTGCCTATTTTTACAGTTGGGTTATTTCTCTTCTTATCGTTGAGTTGTAGTTCTTTATATATTCTGGATAGTAGACCCTTCTCAGATACATGATTTGCAAATATTTTTTCCCATTCTGTGCATTTTACTGTTTACCGTTTTGTGCATTTTACTGTCTGTTTACTTTCTTGATGAGGTCCTTTTTTTAAAATGAGATTTTATTTATTTATTTGACAGAGATCACAAGTAGGCAGAGAGGCAGGTAGAGAGAGAGAGAGGAGGAAGCAGGCCCCCTGATGAGCAGAGAGCCCGATGCGGGGCTCAATCTCAGGACCCCGAGATCACAATCTCAGGACCCTGAGGTCACAACCGGAGCTGAAGGCAGAGGCTTTAACCCACTGAGCCACCCAGGCACCCCGATAAGGTCCTTTGAAACACCAAAGTTTTAAATAGTTATGAACTCTGATTTATCTGTTTTTTTCCCTTTGGCTGCGTGTGCTTTTGTGTCATATCTAAGACACTATCGCCTAATCCATGGTCATGAAAATTCACACTTGTGTTTTCTTCTAAGAGTTTTGTAGTTTTTGCTCTTATGTTTAGGTTTAAGACAGAAATTAACTTCAAAATTAGTCATAGCTTCACCAAAGCCATTTTGGACTGGCAAGTATCCTTGCCTTCTTTGTGTATGTAACTTTGGTATTTTAAGGTTTGGTTGAGGTTTTTTGTGTTTTGTGTTTTGTTTATTTGTTATATTCGGTTTATTTATTTGTTATTTAGTATTTTTAGTTTAAATCTACCTATCTTTGTACCTAGACCAGAGTGATAACTTAATTTCCACTTACAGTAGCATTTAATAAGCTAGTACAATATAGAACTCAAGGAAAAAGTTATTTAACTATTTTGTGGTAAAGAAGGTAGCTTGTGCAAACTTGGGTGGGAAGGTATGAGAGCCGTCACTTTTAAGCCTTGTGTTGGCTGGGATTGAATACAGACTTCTCAATGGAGGCTCTTCTGTCTTGGCGAAAATCAAAGGAGTGCATATATTAATTGACTGCTCTTAAAACCTGAAACAAAACAGCTGGAAAAAGGGAACTTTGTGATCTTTTAGTATCTTCTTAAAGTACTGTATATGCAAAAACATTGCTAAGTCTGTTCCTCCTACTCAGAAAAAGGATAGAGGAAATAAGTAGATGGTGTTACTTTGGCTGTGCCTTTATAAGGGAAGCAGGACCTGGGTGTGAATCTCAGTTGAGTTATTCACTAGCTGTGTGACTTTGGGCAAGTTGCTTAATCCTTCTTAAGTATCAATTTTTGTTATTTTTTTTTTTTTAGATTTTATTTATTTATTGGACAGAGAGAGACAGTGAGAATGGGAACACAAGCAGGGGGTGTGGGAGAGGGAGAAGCAGGCTTCCCACCGAGCAGGGAGTGTGATGCAGGGCTCCATCCCCGAGGTCCTGAGCCTAAGGCAGATGCTTAATGACTGACCCACCCAGGCACCCCTTAAGCATCAGTTTTTTTAAATTTGTGAAACAGTTTGTGAAACAGGGATTATGAGAGTCCCTGCCTCATAGCATTGCTGGAGAATGAAATGAAAGACAGCATACTGTCTTAATAAGCACTTACTAGGGTGCCAGGGTGGCTCAGTGGGTTAAGCCTCTGCCTTCAGCTCAGTTCATGGTCTCAGGGTCCTGGGATTGAGGCCCACATTGGGCTCTCTGCTCAGTGGAGAGCCTACTTCCTCCTCTCTGTCTGCCTCTCTGCCTACTTGTGATCTCTCTCTTTGTGTCAAATAAATAAAATTTAAAAAAAATAAGCACTTACTAGTAGCTTTTATTATTGCTTATTCAGGGTTAGTGCCTATAATTCTAAATAATTAAATTTGACAGAAATAAGACTCTGCCTTATTTCTTCTCTCATTTCAGTTTTCTTGTTTCTTAGTCCCTCACATTTTAACCCCAATTTTGAGAAAGTGGTCAGTGGTCAGTATTGTAACAGCATTGCCTGGTAACAGGTGGTAGCTACACTGTGAGCACAGCATAAGGGATTGACTTGAGGAATTCACTGTGTTGTGCACCTGATACTAATGTAACATTGTGTGTCTACTCTACTTGCATTAAAAAAAGAAAACAAAAGCAGAACAGTGGTCAGGTTAATTCTTTTTTATGGAATGAATTGTAGCTATTAACTTGTTCTGTTTTACTCAGTTCTTGTTTCCTTTCTTTCCATAAAGCCGGAATCAATGCAAGTGTGGTCATGCTTCAGGAATCCGAAGTTCATAATTTGAATCACAGGCAACAATTCTGTTATAAAAATGTGCTTATCCCAAAGTGGCATGATGTGTGGACACGGATACAGGTAATAATTTGGAGGCCCCTGACTGGGGCAGCTTCTGTGAGTATCTTGTCTGTATGTGATTAGTGAGTACTTTGACACATGTCCCCTATCAGCAACCTTGGTGTAGGGTTCAGATTATCCTGAATTGGGTTTTCATCAGTAAGCAATTATACTTTTTTCCCCTCTCTGTCTCTGTTCCCTTAAGTAGCTTATAATACTTGACCCTGAAGTAACCTTCCTTCCTCTTTTTCCCGAAGAAGCTTCCTTCTTGTCCTCTCTCCTTGCATGCATATATATACACACACACACACACACACACACACACACACACACACACGTACATGCGTACATGAACACACACGCACGCACTCCGGCCTCCCGCCCCCCGCCAGGCCTTATGCCTTCTTTGGCCTGGAAACTGTTGCATGCCTGTCAGGATGTAAACTTTTGCCCTGCTGTTCCTATTCTATTTTGATTTGACCTGAAATGTTTCATAAACCCCATGCCTGAAGTTTACCCTTGATAGAATGGCTTTGGTTTCCTTTATTTCATAACACTATTAAGCCACCTGGCAAGCGAGAACGCCTGGCTGTAATAATGATTGAACAAAATGAGTCCTTTTGGAAACGCCGCTGCTGCTACTGGAAGCATAGTTACTGATAAGAGCATTTGTTGTTCACATCAGAAACATAAGGGTGGGCTTGTGGGTTTTTTTAATTTTCATTTTTTTATTGTCTGATATAAAGATCATATTCCATCTGAGACACATTATAACCAACATTTACCCATAATCAGTGATTTGTGACAAAGGGTTGAACTTCTCAGCCTGTCATTATGGGAAACATTTTCAGTGTTTTGGGGCTGTTTCTGCCTGGCAATTTTCTTAATATTCTAGAGCCTTGTTTTGTATGATCTCTCATAAATAGCTACAGGGCTAACTCAGCTCGGAAGTCTTTCTTCCTCCTGTGTTGTTCTGCTTAATAGTAGATTGAGATCATGTTAACAACAAGACATTCTAACAGCTGCCTCTGTGTGCTATGTGCGGTGTTATTTGCCCAATTATATTTGAGCCGTTGCATCTCTCTATTTCTTATGAGCCTCGTGGAAAACTGGCACTATTACTGATTTAGCTATTTACTCTAAAGGTTTTTTAAATTTGTATTTATGAAAATTTAAAGTTCCTACTTCTTTCTCATGCTGGTTTTACTTGTGTTACAGATCCGGGTAAATAGTTCCAAACTGGTACGAGTCACCCAGGTGGAGAATGAAGAGAAACTGAAGGAGTTAGAGCAGTTTAGTATCTGGAACTTTTTTTCCTCCTTTTTAAAAGAGAAATTGAATGACACCTATGTAAACGTGGGTCTCTACAGCCCAAAAACCTGCCTCAAAGTTGAGATTATAGAGGAAGACACCCAGTACAATGTCACTGTGACCCGGAGTAAGTCTTTCCTGTTTTTCGGTGGATTCTATCGTGAAAAGGGCTTTGGAGAGTGTAATTAGCAAGACAGAGAAGTTAGCTCAAGACAACTCCCTTTTGATTCTGATCATAACCTGAGCATACCACTGTTCCCAACAGTTAAGAGAGTCTCTCTCCCACATACACCCTTTAGGCTTAGAATAAAGGCTTCACCTAGGTCGTTCTGAGTACCTCCTTACCTAGGTTTGTGAAGACTTGTGTCCTAATACTTCCAGTGGCCCTGAGCTGATATGCTTAGTGTTCTTCAGGGTAAGACACATTTATTCCTGCCCTCTGGGCACTCCTAGACAAAGTTAGGTGTCCTGGATATAAAGACCTATATTTGAAGATCTGAGTCATTAAATAATAAAAACTGAAGGCAAGCAGAACTGAATATGAATACTTCACAAGTAAAAAAGATTTGTGGAACCATAAGAAACTATGAAAATCACTGCAGTTGAAGCCTTATTCAGTGGAACCGGGAGAAGTTTTCCCTTTTCTGAATATGTATGAGAAGGTTTCACAGAGGACTAGAATAAGTATCCTATTGAACTTTCTGACTTTTGGTGTCTCCTTGGTTATTCCTGAGGGTCCTGGGATGTTTTGAATCGCAGAAACATCCCTGGGTTTTGCTATAAAATAGGTTGTGCTCTTCTAACTGCCCTATGGTTCCACAGGCTTTTTTGCTTGTATAGAATTTGCCTTTTGGTTTTTTGTTTGTTTGTTTTTGTGCCCCTTTCGCATGTACTGATTCTTCTTGCTCTAGTTCTGTTGGAGGGCCTCCCTGAGACTCAGAGCTCTCGATTGTGAATGCTGTGGGAGTGTCTGGTATGCCACCGAGGGGCCTCTGCTCGGGGGCGCCCCCTGGTCCTGGGTGAGATGTGTTTGAGTGTAGGCTTTTCCAACACAGTGCTTGTGTAGCAGAAGGAAGTAGGTGGTGGTGTTGGGCAAGAAAAGCAGCCAGTTAGAGAACAACAGAGGGCCCAGACCCAGAGTTCTAGGCAAATCTGCTGAATCGGAACCCATGAGAGACTTTCACGTGAAAGCCAGAGTGGTAGAGACCCCTTGTGGGCGATTGCATGAAGTGCTGGGAGCATTAGGCCTAGCTCTATCTGAAGCAAAGCCAAGTTTCTTTTAGCCTTAGCATAGGTAACGAACAAAAAATAGAAGATCTCCAGAAAAGTAGAGGTTAGACAGAGACCTACTTACATTTTCTGTTTGGAAGGGTTCCCAGGCTTTGTGTGGCTTTTACAATGCTGTTTAGGTAGGTTGTTTGTGTTTATAGTTAACCCCTGAACAGTATGGGGTTGGGATGCTGGCTGATTTACTCCACCCTGTCAGTCGAAGATCTGCATATAACTTTTGACTCCCCAAAAGGTCATTATTAATAGCCTGCTGTTGACAGGAAGACTTACTGATAACATAAGTCACACAGTCAATTAATACATATTTTATATGTTATACATATTATGTGCTGTATTCTTACTATGAAGTAAGCTAGAGAAAAGAAAATGTTACTAAGAAGCCATAGGAAGAGAAATGCATTTACAGTACTGTGATGTATTTGTCAGAAAAAGTCTCTATAAGTGGACCTGTGCAATTCAAACCCATATTGTTCAAGGGTCAGTTGTACTTTATTAGCTGACCTATGATGCCAACATTATCTTTCATTCTATAATCCTTTATACTGTTTGTTTTCCCGATCAAACAGAAGTCTTTATTTGTTTCAGGATTTGACCCAAAACTCTTCTTCATTTTCCTCCTTGGACTTATGCTATTTTTTTGTGGAGATTTGCTGAGCAGGTAGGTTCTAAGGTTGGAGGGCAGAATGATGAGGCTTAGACCCACCCTACTTTACTTTTATCATGGGGAAAGAGCTGCCCTTCCCTTTTCCGTGAGCTTTATGGCTAGGCCATTGCCTGCTTGGGAAAAAAAAAATCTTTAACTACTTTAATACATGTTACAATCTTTGCTTTTTTCTTATCCTGAACAAGATTGGCAAGAATGAAATTCTCCTTTTAGGTTGATCCATCATGTGAGGGGATTTAGCCAATACATCACCACCCTTTCCACCATTTGAAATAACATGTTAGGTCCTCCTTTTTCCAGGGCCATGTGTTGGTGAGTTTCATGCCATTCAGAGGTAAAGGAGCAAACACCAACTACTTACGCATTTCCTGTTTTTAGGAACCTCCCAGCTAAGCTAGGTGAAACTGACATGTACAAATAAGAAAACACAGATAACTAAACATTGAACAAATTAGAATAAAATCGACATTAACTTTGTATAAAAGTAAAAAGAATATTTGTGGAATAATGGATGAAGGCTACCCATCGGAGTTTGAAGTTGGGCTGGAGTGAGATTGGTAGAAGGGGTCCCTTATTTTGGGGATCCTGAGAGAAACTCACAGTGAGGGAGGAATGCCTGGCAGGAAGAGCCTGGAGTAGGAGCTGGAGCTCTCTATTTTAGGCCCTGCGTCTGATTTATCTTTCTGGGCCGTCCAGTTCCAGTTTCCAGTGTCCACTCAGGCAGCGTCCTTGCACCTTCTTTTTCCTCAGTGAAACTGGGCAGTTCCTTAGAAGAAAGATTCTCCTTAAAACTGGGTTGGGAGAGGGGCGCCTGGGTGCCTTAGTGGGTTAAGCTGCTGCCTTCGGCTTGGGTCATGATCCCAGGCTCCTGGGATCAAGTCCCGCATAGGGCTCCTTGCTCGTCGGGGAGCCTGCTTCTCTCTCTGCCTCTGCCTGCAGCTCTGCCTGCTTGTGTTCTCTCTCTGACAAATAAATAAATAAAATCTTAAAAAAAAAAAATACTGGGTTGGGAGAGATGCTGCGATGGGATTGTGCAGCTAGGCAGAGGTTTATTGTCGGCATATGTTTGAGGGGTCTTACTGATACCCATCCTCCTGAGCCGGCAGCAACTGCATAGTACCACTCCCTTCAGTGTTCAGACCTCAAGATTTAGACATATACCTGCTCTCATCTGATAGCTTGTTTTTGTCTTTCAGCTGGGTTACTTGTTCTTTTTTTTTTTTTTTTTAATATTTTATTTATTTATTTGACAGAGAGGTCACAAGTAGGCAGAGAGGCAGGCAGAGAGAGAGGGGGAAGCGGGCTCCCCGCTGAGCCGAAAGGACCCTGAGATCATGACCTGATCCGAAGGCAGAGGCCCAACCCACTGAGCCACCCAGGCGCCCCTGGGTTACTTGTTCTTGTTTGAACAATGCCATATGTGAAGACTGCGCCCATAGTCATGATGTAATGTTTCTCTCTGCAGAAGCCAAATTTTCTACTATTCCACTGGGATGAGTGTGGGAATTGCGGCCTCTCTACTAATCGTCATTTTCGTACTGTCCAAGTTTATGCCCAAGGTAAGTAGCAGAATCCTCATCTGCAGTCAGGAGGAACTTGGAAAGTTGAGGGACTGTTTTCTTGGATAATCTTACAGCACTGAAAATTTGCATTTGTGGCTGATAAGTTAATGTCCTTTTTCACTGATCTTTTCTTGATTCAGAAAGGTACTTTCCATGATGAAACTTGGAGCCTAATTGCATACAAACTCCCCCTTCTTATTTAAAATCCTGTGCACAGTGGGGAATTAAAGTTTCCTTTCTGTTTGCTGATTACATAGCCAGGCTTTTAAGTTATTTAGCACCTCGTTTTCCCAGTGGTCTTTGCACACTGTACCATTTTAAATATAAAGGATGTCTTCTTAAGGGATGTGGTTTTTGTGCACTTTCAGTAGGTTGAATTTTTTTAAAAATCGTAGTTCCATTTTGCTGCTTTTATGTATGGAAAGCCTGTTGTAACTTTTTGTTTTCACTTCTACTCTGTCTTAGAAAAGTCCCATTTACGTCATCCTGGTGGGAGGCTGGTCCTTTTCTCTGTACCTCATTCAGCTAGTTTTAAAAAATTTACAAGAGATCTGGAGGTGTTACTGGCAGTATCTTTTAAGTAAGTGTTGTCAGTTTTGCTTTCCTTTTTATATGTTTATAGGTTGTTTTAGTTCATTTGATCCTGAAAAGATGTTGCCTGCTTACAGTCCATGCCCTTTTATTAATCTTTAAGTATCATAGTTCTTCGCTTTATTTCTAACTCTGTGCAGTTGTCACATTAAATGAAAATGGTGCTGCCAGGGAAAAGACTTTAATTGGTTGGTGTTTATAAGTATACCTCTCTTTACACACTAGGCATCTTTCTGAAAAGTTATAAATTGACTTTATTAATAGTATCGTATTTTAAATGCACTTGAAGACCTTAAGAAGCAAAGGACTCTGCAGTGAATTTTTCTATGAAGTGAAGATCCTTTGGTTATACTCTTGATAACCCTTAATCTGTCTTTTGAGAGGTGATTAATCTGGATTTTCGTATATTGGGCTTTTTTAAACAGACTCTTCTAGTGTTGTTCAAAATGTAGCTTTAATCCTCCATTTGAACCAGATAAATTTGGAAACAACAGAAAGAGTAAACACTTCAAGAGATAAATATGTTTGAGTAGTGAAAAAAGCATGAATCCTGGGTAAAGATCTTATCCATTTTCCTAGTTCAGTAGGTGCCATATAGTGAATGCACTGCTGCTCCCTGCACAAATTATTTTTACCAGTTATAGGTCAGAAAGAATGTTTTTCTGATAACTCTTCTCTTAGGCTATGTCCTCACAGTTGGATTCATAAGTTTCGCAGTCTGTTACAAGTACGGGCCCTTGGAGAATGAGCGGAGCATCAACCTGCTGACCTGGACCTTGCAGCTGATGGGCCTATTTTTCATGTATTCCGGTATCCAGATACCACATATTGCCCTTGCCATTATCATCATTGCACTGTGTACTAAGAACCTGGAGTACCCTATTCAGTGGCTGTTCATCACCTACAGGTGACTGAAACGCAATATAACTTTGTATTGAAACGTACTGTGTGGGATGCAGTTGTGGCAAAAGGGTACAGAGGCGTTGACCTGGGAGCCTCTTTGTTCATGGAAAAATTTATCTTATTATGCTTCTGCTTTTGTTCCTTCCAAGTCTTTCTTTTTAGACTCTCTCAAGACTTTTTTCTCATTTTATCTAAAATAAAAGCATCCAGTAAAGTGTCATGTGTTCCTGTGGCCACTAGGTGGTGCAAAGCATAGCACTTTTATACCATATGCCTCCCGTCACCTGGTTCTGGATTATTTCACACTGGCTCTCAGATTGCTTCGAGAGTTCTAGTCTTAAAATGTAGTTCAAAGCGTGTTATCATCCTGCACAGTGAACATGGAGTGGTCATAGATCCTGAGGTTGTCAGTGGTGGTTCTGTTATGCATAGTCAAGGTGATGCTGTCAGTTTGGGGAATCTCAAGTTAATGGACCACAATCTTATACCATTTTCTTGTCATTTTTCCACTTTCCAAATATTTTGTTTATCGTTTATAAGAAAATAAGTGAATTTATTCACATTAGTGAGTACTATTGATTACTCTGAATTGTCATTCCTAGTCTAACACGTCAGGAGTATGTTATAGGTAAAGATGTCTCTAGAAGAAAGGTGGGGTGATGACTCTTAATGTCCAGGCTCTCTGCTCTGTACTTGGCACACTGAAGGAAGCTAGAGGGCAGGCTGGATAGAAATTACTGATTAATGATTCATGATGTTATTTTGGTGAGCACAGAAAGATGTGTAAGGCAGCAGAAAAGACTGTCCCCCCTCGTCTCCTGACAGAAGAAGAATATCGGATACAAGGAGAAGTGGAGACCCGAAAGGCTTTAGAGGAGCTTCGAGAATATTGTAACAGTCCAGACTGCTCTGCTTGGAAGACTGTTTCTCGAATCCAGTCTCCAAAGAGGTAAACTCTTGGCCAGCTATGCCAGGCATCTATCAGGGTGATTGTGACCTTGAGTTTTAACAGAGATCATACTTCTAGATAAACATTTTGTATTCATGGCTTTGTTTTCCTGTTCATTGAGGGGTGCCTTTGGTGTGTTGTGTGTCCTTGCTCTGCCTGCCCGTGTGGCCCTGCCCCAGATGCTTCAGTGCCTCCTTATGCCCGCAGATTGCTTGACTCCATAAGCCTTCTTCTGGAGCCGCTCTTGTCTTCCTCTTGGCCACTTAGTCTACTGGGAAAAAGATACATGTATCATCATATGTTAAGCAGTAGCCTGTTTTTTGCTTCCTCAAGGAACCGTCTACTCTAGATTTGATGGCAGCATTGAGAGGAGAAGACTCCAGTACCATATTAATTTCCCATGTGATAGTTCTACATTGCTCTCTGAGTGTTTTGTTGTTGTTGTTGTTGGGGTGGAGGGTGGGGTGTTCCCTTTTTACTTGGGCGCCACCGTACTGGTGAGTATGTGAAGCTTCAATTTGGAGTCCTGGTGGCATAAAGTTTATAGGGCCATAAATGTGCATAAATGTGTAATGCCCCATAATCTTCTCTTATCAGGATTACAGATGACTAAAGGAACCTTAGCACTTTCCTAACTAAAAGGATAGGCTAGTGCTTATTAAGCAGGATAGGGATTCCTGGGATGTTGGCCTCTGACCCCACCTTTCCTTTTCTCCTTATTTCTTGCTTTTAGTCTGCTTCCCTGCCAGAGTAAGGCAGGCTCTGTAAAATTTGAGCTGTGAGTATATGGAGGGTTTCACTTCGTTCTTATTTTGAAAGAAAACCAGAAGGGACAAAAGGCAGGTTCTTAATGAGTATTATCTTCTCTTTTCCAGATTTGCTGACTTTGTGGAAGGTTCTTCTCACCTCACACCAAATGAGGTTTCTGTCCATGAGCAGGAGTATGGATTAGGGAGCATCATTGCTGAGGATGAAATCTATGAGGAGACATCCAGTGAGGAGGAGGACTCAGATATTCGGTATCCTGCTATCACACAACAGATCACCTCCTGACTTAGGTGGTGGTTCGTTATTTTTATGTGGACTGGCTTGGCACCTCAGTGGTCCATGTTGCATGTGTGCACCATTGCTTCTCAACTCCTTGAAACAGGGTGAGATAGTGCAAAACTTCTCCCACTGAAATTAGAAGCCGAAGTTGGCCTCCCTCTGGAAATGGTCTTGGTGGTCTCCGTGGGATCTCTGAGGGAGAATGGGTAAAGCAGTGAATGCTTTCAATGCTTCCCATGTTAACGTTTCAAAAACAAAAAACCTGATGGCCACAGCTAGCACAGCATTCTAGCTCCTCTTAAAGATTGACTCAGTGGTGGCCTTTCTGCCACCACAGCTGGCACTCAAAAGTGAGAACTGTGTTACATGTGTGGTAACTCTTTGGGGACCCTAGGCTGCGTCTTCCAGGGAGAAATCCACAAATATGAGCCTCCTTCACTTTGCTTTTCTTTCAGTGACTTTAGAATAATCCTTGTTTTAGCTGTTGTAAGAGGAATATAGATTTTTATTTCTGTCTTGCTTGTGAAATGAATATATTTTTTTAAATGTCACAAATTCATGTTCCAGAACCAGGGAGTACTCCGGATTGACAAGCCCATGGGCCCCTACATGTTTGTTAGTATGGGTCAGCCATTAAAGCCCTAGAATTGTTGTGTTGGGGGTTGAATTAGTTCTCACACATATGATATTCTAAGTCTTGCTTGTTTTTAGGAACATGCCTGTGAACTCTTCCGTAGGGGAGGCCTGTCAGGCTTTTTATTATATTCAAGTTTTAATTCTATCTTAAGACATTTGCATTCTTTCCTTGCCATTCCTCCAGCCCCCTTTGCCCTACCAGTAAGTGTCTATTTCCTCAACTGTGAAGTATGTACAATTTAGAGTTCGTTTTATTTCTTATATTCTCTTCCCCTTCATTTGTAGCATTATTCCTGCAAGTTGGGAGAAGTGATCATTTTTGAGAGAATTTTTTACACGTCCTCCATTTTTCCTGTCAGTGGGACACATATCTTTGAGTTGGTGGAATCAAGAAACTCTCCTTTTCCTTTCTCTTCCTTTGTCTACCCATTCTACCTGTTCTTTCAGCCTCTCCTTACCGCATGTACTCTGCTCCTTCACCCCCACCATAATCTGGCTAATTTGCAAGCCCTGAGACTGTGAAGTTTCCTTGATATAATATAAAACTGTAGATATGTAGCGGCCACAAGTTGCATTGCCACGAAAGAGTCCTCCAGGTCATCTTCATGCCTCCAGATGTTCATTCACCTCTCAGAGTCAGACACACTTTTCCATGAACTTAGTATACTTACTTGCAGTTCCATTTCTGACCAGAGATTCATGTTGCCTTTTATTACAGTGGCATTAGTTTCAGATTCTTTTGCCATTGGAAAGTACCCTTATAAACCAATGTCGTTTATGAGGGAGCAAATTCCCAAGTCTCTATCATTTGCTTGGTTCTGGCTCAGTGATCTTCACCCCCGTACCTTGGAAGAGGCCATAATGACTCTAGCCAGGAATATGGGCACTGATGGCTGGAGTACAGCCACAGGTGCCCTGGTCCACGGGGATCACTGAAAAGGCAGATGGTTTTTTTAAAAACTGTAATGACTCCTTCAGGCTAGCCATTTAGCAGGTAATCTTGACGGGCCCTGGGCTCAGTGCTGACTTCCAAAATGTCAGCTCTGAGACTCCCGTCCAGGTGGCCAGTTGATTATTACCACCAGTGTTTTCCACAGCTTTACACTGTCCTAAAGTGACAACTACCTCAATTGGCAGCAAATACACATACAAAAGGCAGGATTTGGGCAGATGGTGTGGGTTAAAGTTGCAGGGCAAAGGAGCTTTATACTGGGAAACCTTAATGCCTTTGTAAATTACGTACATGGTAAAATTTTATCCCTCTGCAGAGAACTGTTAGGGCCTCTGGAATATACTATTTTTTGCTCTATATTTATAGAAATCAGGATCCAACATATTTGAGCAGCAGTTAATTCGAAAACATAATTCATCTGTACAAGTGGTCTCAGGATTACCCGGAGACTTTGGTGCCTTCCCCCAGAGAGCTTGTTCCCGAGGTGGTGGCTTGCCTCCAGGGTTACTTCCCTGCCCTGCCTCTTACCTTTATCTCGGTGAGAAAGCGCTATGAAGCAGGGAAAGAGTCTCCTCTTTTTCTGTTTCATTCAGCTCCTCATGAACTCTCATTTTCATCTCCAGATCACTTTTTTTCACCGTGTTTGAACTTGGGGCGAGTATAGTCAAACCCAGTTTATTACTCTGTGTGTGCGTGTGTGTGTAGTTGGAGACCGGAGCTGCAGGCAGTGGAGGTGACCGTGGGTCCCGCAGCGTGACAGCTGCTCTGAGACCGGGAAGGACAACAGTTCCTTTGGTGTGCTGTGTGTTCTTGCTCTGCCTGCCCGTGTGGCCCTGCCCCAGATGCTTCAGTGCCTCCTTGTGCCCACAGATTGCTTGCCTCCATAAGCCTTCTTCGAGAGCCGCTCTTGTCTCCCTCTTGGCCACTTAGTCTGCTGGCTCTGTCACTACTTGAAGCCCCCACTTAATTTTCTCTGGCAGCTATAGCTCTTACAATTCAGCATAGTCTCATCTCTCAGACTGATCTCATCCGAAAGGATTGAGGGGATAACCATGGAGAGCTGACACTGGAGCCACGTCTCCTACCACGTCAGCGTCTTGCTTGCAAATATCAAGCTGTAAATTGGCCCTGGGCTGAGGGTCTCTTCAGCATCGGAAATCTATCACCCCTAATTGGTCTGACCAAGTTAGGGAGAGCACGACTGCCATTAATGGGAATATGAGAGCCAGCTGGCCTAAAACATTTCCCCCTTCAATTTCCCACTTAGATTGCTTTCACGAGACCTGCAGAGCCAATCACCAAAAAACCCCGATGAATTTTAGCAACTTGGATGTCTTTTTTTTTTT
>RCUC01065362.1:0-12067 GCA_003697995.1 Taxidea taxus jeffersonii
GAGAGGCTGTCCTTCCCCTTTGCCTTCTGGTTGCCCTTTTCTTTAGGCTCCTCAGGGCCTGTCCTCAGAAAGAAGTTTATAAGGGTCTTCAGCCACCCCTGCTGGCCGCGCCTCTGGGCCTTGTCCTTCTTGGTGTCCTGTGGAGGCCTCTGGTCACTGGGGAGAAACTCCCTGTTCTCCTCCAGGCTGAGGGCTGTGGCCATGGTGCCCTGGGCCTCCACAGACTGAGCTGGGCTCTGGGGACATCTGGTGCCATCGCTGGCCGTCCGGTGGAGCAGCCGCCTGGAGGGGGTGGTGAGCATGGGCAGGGACAGGCACTGGCAGTGCCATGACTCTGAGTCCTTCTTGGGGGTGTGTGACCTGTCCAGAGACCTGGCTCTCCTCCCCGACAGAGGCTTCTTGGGTCCCCGTGGATTCTCCATGGCACTACAAACAAAGGAAACAGTTCCCTTACAAGAGCCCTACCATAGATGTGGTGGCGGCGGGCCAGGCTGACCCGTGCTCTGAATCACCCTGCCCATTCATATGAGAGACAACCAACCCTCAGAGCAGTTGTCTCCATTCAATGCCTCAGCAGTCCCGGGAGGTTGGGCTAGCCTCATCCCCGTTTTCCAGAGGAGGAAACTAAACCATGGAGGTCATGCCCCAGATATCACAGCCGCTCGGCAACTACCCCAGGGCACGGCCAGAAGGGGCACAGCCTTGCCGACACCCTGCTTTTAGTCCTTTGAGACTGACTGACTTCTGACCCCCCAGAACTGGAGGGTGATTAACTCATGTTGTTCCCAAAATTTCTGGTATTTTGTTACAGCAGCAATAGGAAACTAATACAGCTGGAGCCAGGGACCCAGTCCTGCCCCTTGGGACTTTGGGCAGCTTGCACACGCTTCCTCACCTGAAATATGCCGGCGACCTGAGGGTCTGTCGCACGGACTGCAAGACTGTTTCACAAGACAGCTCAGTAAATGGTAACCGTGCTCCTCCCATCGCCTGGGCCAAAAATGTGAAGTTATCCAGACCCCAACCCATCTCCCCACCTCCTCCACCGACTCCCTGGGTCAGTCTAGACACCAGCTCTGCTCATTGGGGCTACACAATCACCTCCCAATGGGTCCCTTCCCGCCCAGCCCCCCTGTTCTGCTCTTGTCCTCTTCCCAGTTTCTCCCCTCAGCAGCCATGGGGACACACCCTAAGTCAGAACATGCCACTCTCTTGCCTCCAACAGCTCCTCTTTCACTCAGAGTCAAAGTCAAAGTCTTTACCCTAACCACCAAGGCCCTGTACAACCTGGTCCCATTGCCCTTCTCGGCACCTCTCATCACTCACTCCATGCTCACAGCCCTGCTCCCTGCCTCAGGACCTTCACACAGGCTCTTCCCTTTTTTCTAGAATATTCTTATGGTCTATTCCCTCACTTGCTTCAGGGCTTTGCTCAAATGTCACCTTCCCAGAGAAGCCCTCCCTGTGCATCCCCCAATAAGCACATCTTCTCCCCCTTTACTACATCATGTTATGTAATGTCACATCTCTCTGTGTGTCATTGTTATCTTCTGAGTCTCTCTTCCTTCCCTCTGTTTTGCAAGGTCTTGTATCCTGAGCACCTGGCCCTCCATAAGCCCTCCTTCAATAATGAATAAATGTACAAAACAAAGTTTTAGTAAACAAAATTTAGTAAACTCTAGTCAAGTCTAGTAAACTTTGCTAAACAAAGTCTAGTAAACAAAATTTAGGGGGTGCCTGGGTGGCTCAGTTGGTTAAGCAACTGCCTTTGGCTCAAGTCATGATCCTGGAGTCCCGGGCTCGAGTCCTGCATTGCGCTCTCTGCTCAGCAGGGAGTCTGCTTCTCCCGCTGACCTCTCTCCTCTCATGCTTTCTCTCGCTCTAATAAATAAATAAATAAAATCTTAAAAAACAACAACAACAAAGTTTAGTAAACTCTACAAAACATAAGGTGTCTTTGGGTGTGTAGTTGATGTAAAGTCAACATATCTGGACTGGTCTCATCTTACAACAGTGGGAGCCCTTCCTTGGTCCATCCAGAAGGAAGCAGCTGCCCATGGAAAAGGTGACAGAAAGAATCATCTCCTCCTGGGCAGGGTTTTAAGCACGCCAGGCTGTGAGCAGTGCACCTACTTTGCATGTCTTTAATCCAAAACTCCTGTGGCTTCCCGATTCTTTCAAACTTGTTCAGAAACCCTTTGCCCTTTGGTGCAAGTTAAAAGAAAAATAAAATATGGTCTTGAATCCCGAATCTGAGCCCCCAGAGATTACTATGGAATTTAAATCCATGGACTGGCTATTCTACTTTGTAATTATAGCCTTATTAGGCATTTACTAAATATTAGTGTATTATATATTCATGAATTATGTATTTACATCATATCTCCTGCATTTACCAACTAATTCATTACTTTATGTTTTTTAAAAGATCTTAATTATTTATTTGACAGAGAGAGAGAGAAGCAGGCAAAGCAAGAGGGAGAAGCAGTCTCCCTGCTGAGCAGAGAGCCCAATGGAAGGGCTCGATCCCAGGACTCTGGGATCACAACCTGAGCCAAAGGCAGATGTTTAATGACGAAGCCACCAAGGTGCCCCTAGTTCATTACTTTAAAATGTGCTCTATCATATGTTCAGCTCAGAGATGCAAATAATAATCTATAATTGCAGTTTCAGATGTGTGCAGATCCATGTGAATGTGAGGAAAATACATAGAGAGAGAGAGAGAGAGAGAGAGAGAGAGGACAGGCATGGGGAAATACAGGGAAATTTGAAGGTGAGCATAACTTTCAGGATGTCGTTCCTCTTTCGAGCACGGGTATGGGGAAGAGGGACTGGGAAGGGTGGCCAGAGGCCCCAGGTACCAGCAGCACAGCTGGGTGTCCACACATGGACAATCTTGGAGGAAATGAGGGAGGAAGCAGGCAATTTGGAAGGCTTTATTTGTTGTTTAATGTTCCTTCAAAGGAACATCTGAGTTACACGAAACCTATAGCACTCTGTGCCTGCACCTTATATGGGAATTAACGAATGCTCTCGAAAGCCTGGGAAGTCTATGGTCATGCTTTTGAAAAGCGGTGTGGGATAGGCTACGCAGAAGAAATCATAGAAGAAAATATTTTCTTTCTTCTCATTTATGTCTTTCAACAATGTTCAATAAGCACCTGCCAAGCACCAGGGATCAGGCTCGGTGTTGGGAATATAAGGAACGAGAGGCGGGTTGTGGCCTCGGAGAGAATGTTCTGGTCTTCTTTAGATGGACACCACAGTAAGTGGTAGTGACGGCAATGGTCTATTCCCCTGAGAGCCACTCTCTCTTTAGTAGCACATGGTCTTAAGATAAATTTAGGTTGAAGGTCTATTTAATTCAAGATCCAAGTAAGTTGGGCCAGAAATATTTACTGAGTGGTGTCAGGGTTCTCTCTGCCTTCTCCGTATATTCCTGCGGTCAGGGCACCTTGGATGGGGTTGGACGAGAGGCTGTTCGATAACAAAACCACGGAACTAGCCAAACACAGCAGAACACCCTTGTTCAGCTCAGCCCCTCTTCTTCCTGGGGGAGGGGGGGTCATGGCAGGGAGGGTCGGAGCATCCTTCCCAGCTAATGGGAAAAGAGCCGCAGTAATCGTTTAAAAGCTGTCATTGCTATGGAAACGGTTTCCACCATTGCTGATGGTCGCAGTGTCCTCCTACTGTCTTTGAAGGACACGCTGCTACTTCTCATCAGAGCATCGGTATAGCAGGGAGTGGAGAGAGTGTGGCTGGCCCAGGAGGTCACGCCCACCCACCCCCAGGAGACACCCTGGAAGAGCCTCCCTTTGGCCAATGTGTCCTCAGACTCTTAAGGTCTCTAAGCCCCGATTATGATTACACACATACACACACACACACACATACCCCCCCACACACCCCACACACTCCAAATTCTATGTGTGCTGAAATTAAATCTTTCCAGAATTTCTAATTATAATATTCTGCCTATCTAGAATTCAGCAAAGCAAGACTTTCTCTTTCCTTCCTCTTTCTTTTCCATGTTCTGTGCCCCTGCCCTGTTGGGGGTCCACCCACTCTCGGCCGTTTGGGGAATTCCACTCTGTCTTGGATGTAAGTGCAGACCAGGAACCCCGAGATAGCAGCCAACCCTGATTGGTGAGGAGCCGCAGCTGCTCTTGTAAACTCGTTTATGGCCTTGGCAGAAAGTGGACTTTGGAACAAAGTCCCAGCCTGCTCCGAAACCCCCACGTGAGGCACAAAGCTCAAGACTTCTGATAAGCCGTGATCCAGGTGGGTGACGTGTTCACAACAACAACCACCCACCAGAGAAAGCCCGCTGACCTTGAGGGACCAGGGAGTGGGATATTTGCCAACTTCTTCGAAGAGTGCTGCCATCTTTGTTTTATTGTCTGAATGATAACACTGACCTCATCTGTACTCCATTTGCTCATTCATTCCTCCAGCCCCATTACTCTGTAACTGCTCTGGCTCTGGTTCACAGACAGGTTCTGTGGCTCCCCTTCTCCGCCCTGGGCTTCACACAACTGATGTCAACAGGCAGCTGGACAATCTGATGGAGTGCCCATGGCGCCCATGTGGGGGCCCAAGGTCAACACTCTCAGACACTCATTGCTGTAGGCTGAATGTTTGTGTGTGTCCCCCACACACACCTCGATATAGGAGGCGAGGTCTTTGGGAGATGATTAGGTCATGAGAGCAGAGCTCTCTTGAAAGAGATGGGCTCCCTCGCCCCTTCCACTAGATAAAGGCACCCTGAGAAGGGGACCATCTGTAGGGGCCCCCACGAGACACCAAATCTGCTGGCGCCTTGCTCTTGAACTTCTAGCCTCCAGAACTGTGAGAAATAAAGGTCTGTTGTTTAAGCCACCCAGTCTGGGAGCCACGGCAGCCCGAATGGGCTCACATACTCGTGGGTCACAGAAACACACTCTAACATGCATAAGCCTATGTGGCTTCCTAACCGTGTTATTTTTCTTAAACCAAATGTAAGGGAGTAACTGAGTCTATTTGCTGCCACACCACCACTCCCCGCCCCAAACTGAGAGAGAGGTCCCCATCCTGCCTTGTTCCCAGGGGGGACCACCCTGCCTAGGGACTTCTCATTGTTTGCAGAACAAAGAAGCAAGACACAGTTACCTGCAGATTTGACCAGTCACCTGTGCGCTGCCCCCAGAACATCCAGAATGCCCTCTGAATTGGGTTCAGATGCAAAGCCACGGCCCAGTGACCCTGACAGGCTGGGGGTGGGAAACTGAGGCTCTGAACAGTTGAGAGACTTGCCTGGGCGCCTGCAGCCAGGAAGCATAGTGAGTTGGGGCTTGAATCCACCTCCTTGATTTCTAAATCCTTCCTTTTCTCTCCCACACCAAGGGGCCTTCCGTAAATACAAACACACACCCAGGGACCTACTGGTCCACACGCATGGAGATAACCATATCTATAGACACACATGCTGTGAGCTGCCCACATGGAGGTCATGTCCACATGTCCTTGGAGTGGACGCCTGTGCCTGAGGCAAAGATTGTAAACACCAGGAGGGGCTCATAGGCCCTGGACTAGAGCCAATTGGGAGGCTGGAGGGTCAAGGGCTACACTCTAAGGTCACACTTGCTTCTCACTGGCATGTGTGGCCCATAGACACTCCAAACTCCTGGCGTGGGAGCTGTGTGCATCCAAGTTCAAAGCCTTCAACCTGGGCTCCCACAGTGATGTAGGTCCCATGGGAAGCTCCCACGCCCCCCACATGACGTGCAGGGAGGGGCCTCCTTGGGAAAGACCCTCCACCTCCACCGGCCAGAATCAAGTGGAGGGCAAGGCTGTCATCTGTTCTTTTAACGCTATCCTATTCCCGTGCCCACCTCTCAGGTGTTAGATGGCAGTGATTCAAGGTATTTCTTCTCCTTTCTTTCTTCATAGGTTCCAGGAGCCAGAAGGGACCAGAGAAGGATCTAGCCCCACCTCTTGTATAGGATTCCTTTAGGCCACATTCCTGTCAGGGAGACTTGCCAACCATATTGGAACACTTCCTGAAGTGGGAAATTTCCACCCTTTGAGGCAGGGAATTCCACCCAGAATCAGGCCAGCCCGTAATTTTTTTAAAGGAAAGTCCTCCTTAGACTGCACTGTAGTCACCAGCAGCAGCCCCTCTCACCCGAGTGGAGGCCGCGTTGCCCTTTGAGTCCTCTCTGTCCCCGCCCATCACCCTGATTACCCCAGTCACCTCAAATCACATGGTTTCTAGACCTGTCCCCCTCCTGGGCCTGGGCACCCTTCCCCTGGTAGTCACCTGCTGGTCCTCGTCCACTTCAAAACATGAGGCCTAGGCCTGGATAGGGGCTCCAGCCAGGGCCCAGCCCCGGCAGAGGATGGGATCTTTGCATGACGCCTCTGACCATGGGACATCTGAGCAGCCACATGACACTGCTGGGGGTGCCAGTTCAGAGTAAAAGGGTGGACTTTGACTGTCTGCCTGTTCCTTATCATCACTGCCAAAACACACTGACACCTGGTGCCTGTTTTCCAAAAGGCTGGGCATTTGCATCTCTTGAGGATGTTTCTAAACCATAAGAAAGAACTACCTAATGGTGGAGCTTCAGGCACTAGGACCCAGCAGTGGGGCAGACTTGGGGCAGGGGTAGTGGGGTGGAAAACCCCTAAAATAACCACCACTCCCCACCATCCAACACTAGACTGTGCTCTGCTGATGTCCCATCCTGTCCCCAAGCCATCCTGTCCTCTATCCAGGACCACAGGCACTGCAATGCTATCATCCCCTCGTCAAATTGTTGTCAGAGCCACAGGCCACCAGAACTCTTCCTAAGATCTTGCTGCCCTTGGACTAACTTCTAAGAACTTTAAACTGTTAGAAATCGAATCGAGGGGCGCCTGGGTGGCTTAGTGGGTTAGGCCTCTGCCTTCTGCTTGGGTCATGATCTCAGGGTCCTGGGATCGAGCCCCGCGTCGGGCTCTTGGCTCGGCAGGGAGCCTGCTTCCTCCTCTTTCTCTGCCTGCCTCTCTGCCTACTTGTGATCTCTGTCTGTCAAATAAATAAATAAAATCTTTAAAAAAAAAAGAAATCGAATTGAGCCATGGGTAATAACAATACGTCCTGTTTATGTAAGGCTTCCCTTTACTATGGACCTTCCCATAAAGTCTCTAACTTGGCCTCTACAATGTTCAATAAGGAAACAAGCAAGAGAAGTGGGTAAGACTGCTCCCATTTTATGGGTAAGGAAATTGAGGCCCAAAAAAGGGACTGTCCTCACTTAGGGTTGCTGGGCTAATAAGTGGCAGGCTTGGGACTTGAACTCAGCGCTTCTAAGTCCAAGTTCGTTCAGAGATCTTTGCAGGACACCGTTGAGATTACATCACTGAAGTCTGCACTGTCTTTCTAGAGTTGCAGAAACTAAGGCCTAGGGAAAGCCCAACAAGCTAGAAGCAGAACTGGGGTTTGACTCAGAGTCTGAGACCTGGGTCTGCCCCTACTTTCCGGACCCCGAGATACCCGCTACTCTAGCCCCCTAAAGAGAGAGAGTATTGTTCAACTAACCTTAGACCACAGAAGTCACTGCTGTTGCAGAACACCTTTGGCCAGGACCTCCAGACCAGGGGCTCTGCGTCAGGAACCCCCGCGGTGTCTGGCTACCACTTCCTGTTGGCTGGAAATTGGACCCAGGGGGTAACCCCCCTAGCTTACCCAGGGAGAAGATGCTGCTATTGCTGCTGCCTGTTTCCAGTGTCTCAGAAGATATTTTGGTCACCGTAAATTTATATCCTAACTCCCAGGAGCTGAGCTCATGGGCGGCCAATCCAGAGAGCCAGGGTCAAGTTTGCAAGCTACGGCCTCACCCTGTCCTATCACAGGGCTGCTTCCTGCTCCTCCAGTGATAGGAGGCTTACCTCAGCTACCTGGGGGGAAAAAAAAAACCAGTTTCATTTGACAACTTCCCTATTACATCCAAACATCAACAAGAAGCCAATACCAGAAAATAACCTTGGACCTGGCAGGATGAAGGCCAGTCCGTGGAAGAGAAAACAAGCCCTTATGGGAAAAGCAGGTGGGGAAGCCAAAGAAGGAGGTGTTTTATCTCCTTCACCTTCAGCTCTCCTCAAAGAGGGAGCGCTCTAAAAAGAAAGGTCATTGAACGCAATACATATATTCCTTGAGTTGGAGGAAAAACTCAGGAGGAGTTGATAAGGGACATGTTTTCCAAATCCCACTACCCCTGAAAAGGGTCGCCCTGAATCTTGACAGATCATTCTAAGAAGTCTTGAAAATTCACATTTTCATTTTCTGTAATGCCTGCACTTTTTTAGAGCGTTTATACATGTTTATAATTAAAAAAAAAAGAAGAACTAGTTTTATTGAAACAAAAGTAAAAATTGGCAGAAATCCAATTTTGGTTAATTGACACGGGGAGGCATTGCAAAGTAAATATCGAAAGCACCACACTTCTGAGGCACCCAGACCTGGAACCATATGCCAGCTGTGTGACCTCTGGCCGGGGACACAGTATCTCTGAGTTTGTTTCTCATTCAAAAACTAAGTAGTCACCTTAAAGGGTGACTGTAGGGCCAAATGTGATAGTGTTCCTAAGGAAAATACAAGGAAGTGTACTGAGTGCTGGACCCTCTCTCTCTCTCTCTCTTTCTTTTTCTTTCTTGATTTTATTTATTTATTGGAGAGAAAGAGCATGAGCAGGGGAGGAGGAGGCAGAGGCAGAAGAAGAAGCAGACTCCCCACCCCCCCAGCCCCAGCAGGGAGCCTGACAACACCTGGTTCGATCCCAGGACTCCAGGATCATGACCTGAGCTGAAGGCAGAGACTTAACCAACTGAGCCATCCAGGTGCCCCTTCATCCTTTCTGTGTATTAAGAATGCCTAGCCCCTAGTAAGTACTCAATAAAGGGCCAATAATTTATTATTGGTAGCATGGTTACTAATGTTTTATTCATTCTGCCAGCAAATAGGTTTGGGATCCAGCTATGGGCTGGGCACTGTCTCAACATTGGATTTAGAGGGTTGATTAGCCCAAGCGATGACCCAGGCTTCAACAAGGGTTAAATGATATCTCCATCCCTCCAACTTTTTCTTTTCCTTTATTTAAGGAAACTGAGTTTTCTCAGCCAGGTTCTTCAGTCCCTCTGTGCATTCCGTCTGCTCTTTCTTATTCAGAGGCGAATAAGCCCCTCCCAGCCCTCAGGGTGATCTGTATAGCTAGGAAAAGAGACACCTAGAAGCACCGTGCAAACAGGTGGGAGGGAATGGGGAGTATTGTGTCAGGGGTACAGAGTGTCAGTTTGGGTAGATGAAAGAGATCTAGAGATGCCTGGTAGTCTGGTTGTACAACAAAGTGAATGTACTTAATGTCACTGGGCTGTAGACCTTAAAATTGGTTAAAATGGTAAATTTCAGGGGCGCCTGGGTGGCTCAGTGGGTTAAAGCCTCTGCCTTCGGCTCAGGTCATGATCCCAGGGTCCTGGAATCGAGCCCCACATCGGGCTCTCTGTTCAGCCGGGAGCCTGCTTTCCTTCCTCTCTCTCTGCCTACTTGTAATCTCTGTCTGTCAAATAAATAAAAAAATAAATCTTAAAAAAAAAAAGGTAAATTTCAGAGGACGCCCTCTCCCCTGCTGCTCCGCCTTGTTATGCATACTTTCTCTCCCTGTCAAATAAATAAACAAAATCTTTAAAGAAAAACAGTAAATTTCATGTTATGTATATTTTACCACGAGAAAAAAAAAGGCAGATGGAAGAGCAGAGGCAGAGCCAAGGGGGGCATTGATTGTGCACAAAGTTACTCTATGGACCCAGTAAGCCCATCCGCAGGTACATGTAATCCCGGGTTCTCACAGGAGGGAGAGCCATCCTGGGGCCATTATGGGCATCAAGGGTCAGAGGGGCAACCTCGCCCTGTCCCTGTGCCCGTCAAACACCAAGGCTTGGGCAGGGATCTGTGGGGAGACACTGGCAGCGGCCTGGGACCAGGGCTGGCTATGTATGTAATGTGTGAGGCTTAGTGCCAAAGGAGAACAAAGAGCCCCTTGTTCAAAAAGTATTGGGGCGCCTGGGTGGCTCAGTGTGTTAAAGCCTTTGCCTTCGGCTCAGGTCATGATCCCAGGGGCCTGGGATTGAGCCCCACATTGGACTCTGCTCAGCGGGGAGCCTGCTTCCTCCTCTCTCTCTGCCTCTCTCTGCCTACTTGTGATCTCTGTATGTCAAATAAATAAATAATATCTTAAAAAAAAAGTATTAAGTAAGGGCGCCTGGGTGGCTCAGTCAGTTAAAGGCTGACTCTTGGTCTGCTTCTTGCTCTCCCTCTGCTCCTTCCCCAGCTCATGCTTTCTCTCTCTCTCTCTCAAATAAATAAATAACATCTTTAAGAAAAAAAAGTGCTAATTATTTCAGGACAGAGACAGCAGAGCATCATACCAGTCGCAGGCCTTTCTGAGTGCAAGCTCTGAGCCACTGTACAGGTCCCACGGCCATGGAGGGGACTCTGGTGGGGATAATTCCCAGTCAGTGCTGTGATGGAAGATGACAGAGGAAGGGAGAGGGGGAAAGTGAGAGAGAATAGTTTTTGAAAGTTTCATTTAAGTATCGCAACTAGAAAAGTTCACCAATCATAACCACACAGAATTTTCACAAAGAGAATAAACTTGTGGACCCAGCAGTTACATCAAGAAGCCCAATCCCAGCAGCCCAGAAGCCTTCCTCCTGCTTTTCATGGGGACCCCAATCGGGACTTCGGAAACAGAGCAGATTACTTTTGTCCCCTTGGGGATTTTATGCGAACAGCGCAGATTACTTTTGTCCCCTTGGGGATTTTATGTAAATGGGAACAGGAGGGCTTGTTCTCTTCCAAGGCTGGCTTTTTTTTCTTTCATGTCCCAGCCATGCTGTGACCTGTAGTGCAGGTTGTAAGGGTTGTAAGTTCTCGATGCCAAGGGTCAGAGAGGATGTGGGAGGCTCAGAACTCTCCTAGCGGTAGGAGGGAGCAGAAACTGGATGCAACCCCTTTGTCCACTAAAGCTGAGTGGACACCCACCCTCAGACTGGCACTTCCATTCCTAGATACAAACACAACAGAACTGCGTGCGCCTGCTCTAGGACAGCTTCTATGAGCGCTATCTGTATTAGTCCCAAAGGCAAACACTTGCAAAAACAGGGGCATATTCACAAAATGGAGAACCGCCCCCCCCCCGCCCCCCCGGCCCCCCGGCCGCCCCCGAGCCTGTACATTTGTTTAGAAGGACCATTTACTCTCTTGGGTGACGTATTGAACAGAAAAATTTTTCCAAGAGACACTCGAGAATCTGTTTGGTTTGGAACCCCCATTCCCAGAAATCTAACTGCATCCCGGTGAGAGAAATTGCATTGTGAAAGTGGTGAGTCCCAGGGCAAAGAGAGAATGCCCGGGGAAGGCCCTCCTTCCTGGGGCCACACCCTCTGCCTGGAATCCACCAATACAAAGTCCAGCCTCAACCCGGATTGCGCCTTCCACTTACCCAGCTCTGCTTCCCCTCTCCTCGGTATCTGGTACCTGAACTCTGGACAGCACCCTTTCCCAAGCCAGGTCAGGACCAAGGACGGAAATCCCCTGGCCAGAAGGCAGTCTCAGAATTTCTTTTGGGTTGGGGACAAAAATGGCTGAATTGGGGTCTCCTGCCTTAAGTGCTCAGGGAATCTCTATCCGTCTCCATGCTCCCCTGCCTTGGTGACTTTTCCTGTCCCTCCAGTGGTTCCCAGAATCTCCCCTCTCTCAGTTATTTCTGGGACCACACTGCAAGTGGGCAATTTGGTGACCATCATGAGGACACGACTGGCTTTGGACAGAGCTGCAGGGCAATCCAGCTTCTCGCCTGCAGTGGGCATACTAGAACAGTAATGCCAGCAATGGCCATTTGTGAAATGTTTCCTATATGTCAGACCTTGTGCTAAGAGCTTTTGTGTGTGTTATTTATTTTTATCCCCATCATAATATTTATAAAGTCAATTCTGTTCTTTTACAGATCTGGAAAGTGACACCCAAAAAGATAAAATACTTACGTGACAC
>RCUC01065364.1:0-11115 GCA_003697995.1 Taxidea taxus jeffersonii
CCAAACTGACAATGATTATCTTGCAGGGATAGATAAGAAGGTTGAAAGGGAAAACACAAGTAAACACACACCAAACACAACCAGGAGGAAGAGAGAGCTACCAGAAGCAGGAAACTAAAGAATATAAGGATACAATCAAGCACTTTCAGAAAGTTCAATCAGAAAATAATAATAACAATAATAATAACAGTAGCAACAGTAGGAGTAGTAGCAACAATTAGACAAAAAACCCAGCTGGTTGAGCTTTCTACCCTCTCAAAGACCCTCAGGCCCCGATCAGAATGAATCAGGACCTGGCACACTCTATACCAGCTAGCTCAGTTGTCACATTTCATCTCATCTGGCAATCCCCCAGTCGAATCCAGCTCTTGGGGAAAACGGGAAGAGATGGTAAGGAGGCAGTACAAACAGCACAGGGCTTGTCACGCAAATTCCGGAGACTAAACAGACTCCCTTGTTACCTAGAGGCAAACAGCATGCAATATGGCTAACCGACAAAATACAGTAAATTAGAACTTTCAGGCAACAATGACTTCGTTACAGTTCCCTGGAAGATATTTAGGAACTCACCTAGTGCATGGCTACAACTCCGGCAGGATTCTGTTAGACTGACAATGATTTGCTGCAGGTCAGCTCTGGGGGGAGTAGGAGAAGGGTTGGGATTTTTCCAGCCATTACATTTACAAGACTCCTCAGCCTAAAAAAGGAACAGAGATAAAAATTATTTAACAGGCAGCAATGGACTCAATGCTTTCCGTGAGATCAATACCCACTAGTTATAGGACAGCTACCTTCCCCACTCCTGACTTCAAAATTTCCTACATATGCACAAAATATAAAAATAGAAAAAGTCAAAGAGGCTGTTTGATCTAGACATTTTGGATTTTAATGTCTTTCTGCTGGTTTCCTTTCTGCTGGCGGGAATTGAGAACTGCAGCTCAGACAGTGGACGCATGCCCTTTGATACCACTGCCCCCAAGCAAATGCCCATGAAGTGTTCAGTTCTGAAAAAGTGCATCCATAAAGCTGGCCAAGGCAACAAGCCAGACTGTCCAGAGGTCCTTGGAACCCCACTGGGGCCTCTGCCATGACTGAGCCTTGCATACTTGAAGGCTCCAGCTGCAACTCTGCCCCATGCACCAGGAAGGAAATCCACAAAATTGAGGAAGTTAGCAACCTCAAGGACACGAGGAGGGACACACCCAGCTTGATGCCACATTTGCTAGCTCCTCCAAGTCTTTTGTAGGCTCCCAGCTACAATATGGAGAGGGCCTCAATGTGCAGTCAGGGGTTTCCATCTTGGTACTTCTCAGGTTCCTTGTACCAGAATACCAGTATTATTATTATTATTATTATTATCACAGATTTTTTATTTATTTATTGTCAGAGAGAGAGCACAGCAGGCAGAGTCACAGGCAGAGGCACAGAGAGAAGCAGGCTTCCTGCTGGACAAGGAGCCCGATGTGGGGCTCAATCCCAAGACCCCGGGATCATGACCTGAGCCGAAGGCAGCCGCTCAATGGACTGAGCCACCCTACAAGACAGAGAGGGCCTCAACGTGCAGTCAGGGATTTCCATCTTGATACTTCTCAGGTTCCTTGTACCAGAATACCAGTATTTATTATTTTAGCAACCCTTACTAGAAATCTTCCTTATGCTTCACATTTCCCTACTGTCTTTGAGATCAGTGAATATGACTTATGATTTAGCCTTTTTGTGGAGTCTTGGGTATAAAGTGGATGATAAGGATAGAAAGATGTCAACAATTTTCAATCAAAAAAATAAAATGTAACACAGCTGACTGTGGGTGAGAGCCTTCTGTGTACTGTCCAGTATGGTAGCCACTAGCCACAGGTGACTGTTGAGCCCCTGAAATACAGCTAGTCCAAACTGAAATGTGCTGCAGATATAAAATACATACCAGATTTAGAAGGCTAATGTAAAAACCTCTCATTAATTATTTTCACATTGGTTACATGTTTGAAATATTAGTATTTTATTTTATTTATTTATTTTTTTAAAGGTTATATTTATTTGACAGAGATCACAGGTAGGCAGAGAGGCAGGCAGAGAGGAGGAAGCAGGCTCCCCACTGTGCAGAGAGCCCAACATGGGGCTCGATCCCAGGACTCTGGGATCATGATCTGAGCTGAAGGTAGAGGCTTTAACCCACTGAGCCACCCAGGCGCCCCTGAAATATTAGTATTTTAGATGCATGGAGTTAAATAAAAGATATGAGAGTTCATTTAACTGGTTTCTTTTTTACTTCTTAAATGCGGCTATTGGAACATTTAAAATTACATATGCAGTTCACATTCTACTTCTTTGGAATAGCACTGTTCTAACAAAACAAATTGCACAGATTTTTGTGCTTGGGCTTTGTGTTAGATCTTTGATCACAGGTCTTTTCTCCCTGTTTCCCACCCCTGCAGCCCCCAAGCCCCCAAATCCCATAGCAGATGGCTGAAGTTGGTACAAGTCTGATGTGTAGGAAAGGACAGAATGGCTGCTACCTCAACTTCATGGAGAATTGGAAAATTCTCCAAGATAGGGACAGTTTCTGAAGTGTGTGTACATCTAGGAGGGTAAGGAAAGAAAGAATAAATAGCTGGCAAGGCAAGAAGGCCAAGGTGAAAGGAAAATATGTTTCTGAAGATAAGTTCCCTATGCTTCTGAAGATAAGCTGGACCCTATGAATGCTTGGCAAGCCCAACCTGACTGCTTCTCACATGTTATCACAATGAGGATAGAGAAGGCAAGACCAAAAACAGCAACTTGGTAGCACAATCCCCAGTGAGTAGCTCAAGCGACCCTCTTCTGTTTGGCCAGGGCATCAGGACCTGAAGGTTAACCATAGTGCTCGTTATTAAGCTGACCTGGACCTTGAAATTCCCTATAATGAGCCATCCACTTCTTCAGAGATTGGAAAGTTCTCAAGGGCCATGTTTTTGAGAAGGACCCTCATGAGAACTTACATGCATGCCTATAATCTTTGTAGGGATGGAGGAAACCACTCCTAGGGGGACTCCTCTCCTAGCAGCAGAATATCTACTTCAAGGGTCTCACACAGCTTCTGGCTTTTCTGAGCAGTTGGTCTGATCCAACTGCCCCTTCCAAAAAAGCCTTTGGCTAGAGAAGGAAAAATGATGACAACAGTCCCAGCAAATTAAATACATACAGCAGACCAAACCTAGAAGGAGCAACAGCAATGGCCCAAAACCTTTGAGTTTGCAGAACTAATTTCCAAGCCAAAGAACTGCGATGCATACTGAGTCATTCATTCGACAGTATGTCTTGAAGGCCTACTCTGTGCCAGGTACTTTTGCTAGGTATGGAAGGGAATGAATAAAGATCCTGTCCTTGGGATGGTGAGAATGAGGCAAACAGGCAGCACAAATTAACAAATTATACACTTTATTAGAAACTGACAGCACTACAGAAAGATAGATGAAGTGATGGGGAAAGGGGGTTTGGGGGATGGGCAGGGCAGAATCTGAAATTTTAAGTAGGCCTTTTTTTTTTTTTTAAGATTTTATTTATTTATTTGACAGATAGAGAGATCACAAGTAGGCAGAGAGGCAGGCAGAGAGAGAGGGGGAAGCAGGCTCCCCGCTGAGCAGAGAGCCCAATGTGGGGCTCGATTCCAGGACCCTGAGATCATGACCTGAGCCGAAGGCAGCGGCTTGACCCACTGAGCCACCCAGGTGCCCCTAAATAGGCCTTTTTATGAAAGTGGCAATAAAGCAAACACTTGAAGGAGCACAGGGAGTTAACCATTAGATATATGGTAGAAGAACATCCCAGACAGAGGGAACAGCCAGGGCAGATCCAAGAATGGTTGGCTTGCTCAACAAACGGCAAAGACCAGCACGGTGAGCTGAGTTGAAATAGGCAATTAGAAGGACTTCAGTTCCGTTACATGACTCATCATCTCTCCTTTCCCAAACAGGATCCTCTGGGCTTGAAACAGGTAGAGAAAGAGAACACAAAGACACGAGGCCAGATGTTTTCAAACTCATTTCTTTCTTTGATTTTTTTTTTTCCCTTTCCTCGTGTATAAAGCCTCCCCACTTTCTCTTTTCCTTTGGCATTACTCACAGAGGCATCCATTTTCCTGTCACTAACTTACAGGAACAAATCATCCTATTTCCTTTCATTTTTTACCTCCACTCCAGAACCAAATCCATATTCTGTTACACAGGGAAGCACATTAATTATTCATACATTCCTGAATTTATAAATCTCTTTAACATCTAGATGGAAAAGAATTCCATTACCTTAACCAAGGCCCACCAAGAGAACACAGGATTCCCCCTGGAAGTACCAAAAAGATGCCAAGTTGTCTAGTTAAGAGTTTCAATACTTACTAAGGCCCAAGATTAACTTTAAGCTAGGAGTCAGGTGGGTAATAAGTTCAGCTCAAAACCCCAAGGAATTATGTAATCTGGGAATCTGTCCTCATTCACGTAGGTAACGCATTAGCTTCTGACAAACATGATGGCTTTTGCCATCTGGGCACATCAGCAACCACAGCCTAAGTCTCCTCCTTTGGCAGGTCTTCCACCGGCAGGCAGGACAACTAGTAGGAAATCTGTATGGACCAGAATAACACCACCCACAGCCAGTATTTGTAACTCCAGATTCTCAGAGAGACTGTGACCCAGTGAGATGAAATTCCTCCTTCCAAGGAAGCTTGAGAAGCCAACTTGTTCTGAATCAACCCGAAAGCATGTGGGCCTCTACATGCCACTTCTACAAGGGCCATCAACCTCAACAAAACACCACTTTTTGGTTCAAAGGTTTGAGTCTACAGGTAAGAAATTTCTCCATATCATGCTTGGGGTTGAAATCCATGGGCTCATACCATAGCTTTTCACCTAACACTGTGTTAGGAATGGATTACCTCAGAAGACAGTGCTAACAGGGAGTGTTTTCTCCGTATTTGGAGGGGGGTAGGAAGAATGCAGAGGGAAAAGCGTAGACAGAATGTGAACCTTTCCTACTTTCTCTCGCACTATTTATTCATTCTGCAAACACTAACTGAATCCCTCCTACATGTCCATCATAGGAGCAAATACCGTGGACACAACAAATTTCTGCAGAAATAAAAATCTAGGGGTGCCTGGGTTGCTTAGTCAGTGAAGCAGTTCTCAACCTTAGAGGCACACTGGAATTAATACTGAAATCACTGGGGAGCTCTGTTAAGCCTGATACCCACACCTGACTGCAAAATCATTAACTCAGGATCTCTGTGGATAGATCCCAGGCATCAGTTTTTTTCTTAAGCTAGTGATGCCAATGTGTAGATGAAGCTGAGCATCTCTGATTTAAAAGGAAGGTTTACTAGTAATGGACCCATGAAAAAACACTCACACTTGGAGAGCGCATGGCTGGCTCAGTTGGTGGAGCATGCGACCCAAGATCTCAGGGTTTTGAGTTCAAGCCCCACCTTGGATGTGGAGATACTAAAAATAAAATCTTAAACACACACACTCACACACTAACTGGAGCATGTCAGGAAGATTTATACATGAGGGACCCTTCAGATGGGATGAGAGGAGGAGAAGAACAGTTCATTTCTGAAGAAGAACAGCATGTGTGCTTTGGAACATACTTCTCACCCCTCACCTCATGTATAGTTAAATATGTAGGTGCCTGCTTTCTCCAAAACATTTTTATGGAATTTGAGACCAGTGGTTCTCTCCTGAAGCTGGGTGATGGAGGAGAAAAGAGAGAGGTTAACACCTTCTCTGTGTCAGAATTTTCCAGGATTTTTATGAAGGGTATAACAGAACATGTATAGTTTAAAATTCTAAAATTATCACTATAAACAAATACATTGTAGAATTACTCCCCCCCCACTTTTTTTGAGCCTGTCATTTATAGATCTCTGCTTGTCCTTTGCTTTTTTTAGTCATGGTATTTATATTAAAAATTAAACTAAATTAAAAGCGAAAGGTTGAGAACCACTGGCCTAGAAGAGATAAGACTTTGGGACTGAATCAAATAGCTTACTACGTGAACCTAGGTGAATCACTAACCCCTCCAAGCTTCCCAATCTATAAAGTGGATTTTAACCAAGCTTCCCAATCTATAAAGTGGGTTTTTAAATACCTATCTCACAGGACTGTTGGGGGCATTAAGCAATTAATGGAGGCAGATGCTGAATTAATGGAAGTAGTAATAAAGATTATGGTGGCTCTGATAATGATAACGTGCAAGGAGAACTTGTTAAGGTGAACAGTGAGGTCATGATGAACCATGACAGTACTTTAAAGCAAGGACTTGAAGAGGTTGCAACCAATGGAAGTAGTTTGAGGATACTGGCCCCAATCATTAGGCAAGAAGCTATAGCTCTTACTGAACAAAAGACTAGAGAGCTTATGAGTTACACAAAAAGTTGTGCTCCTCAAAGAATAAATTGGCTCCATTTCCACTATAGGTAAGAGCAGTGGGAAGTCATTCAAAGGCTTACTGGGTAATCTTGGTGGACAATTTATTTTAATAGAAGTAAAGAGAAAGAGATGGCCAGGTTCCATATATATAATCACCTAGTAAGAACACAATTAAAAAAAAAAAGAACACAATATATCAAAATCTATGAGATATGGTCAAGGCAACACTTAGGTGAAAACATATACCCTTAAATGCATTTATGGGGAAAACACAAAGATTAAATATAAACAAACTATTCATTCAACTCAATAATCTAGAAAAAGAGTAACAAAATAAACTCAAGAAAAACTGACAAAAGGAACTAATGTAAAAAAACTTTAGGGAAATCAACAAACGATATCATATACCTCGAGTATAATAAATTGTTGATTTTTGAAAAGACCATTAAAATAAACAAACTCTTGACACTCTAATGAAGGCAGAGAAAAAATAACAGTGAGAAAGGAGATTAAAAACTACAGATTTATAACTAAAATAAGTACTCTGGGGGCACCCGGGTGGCTCAGTGGGTTAAAGCCTCTGCCTTCAGCTCAGGTCATGATCCCTGGGTCCTGGGATCAAGCCCCGAATCAGGCTCTCTGCTCAGCAGGGAGCCTGCTTCCTCCTCTCTCTCTCTCTCTCTCTCTCTCTCTCTCTCTCTGCCTGCCTCTCTGCCTACTTGTGATCTCTATCTGTCAAATAAATAAATAAAATCTAAAAATAAAATAAAATAAGTACTCTGTAGAACTTTATATCAATAAATATGAAAAACCAGATGAAACAAGTGACTTCCTAGGAAAACAGAAATTATCAAACCTCATTTAATAGGTAATAAAGTAGATAATGAAAAGGTAGTCAAAGATATAAAAAAGTCCCAAAATCAAATGGTTTTATATGTAAGTTCTAGTTAACTTTCAAAAGCTAGCCAAAATAAATACAATGTTAATTTTTGGGACACCTGGGTGGCTCAGTCAGTTGGGTGTCTGCCTTTGGCTCAGGTCATGATCCCAGGGTTCTGGGATTGAGTCCCCTGTCAGGCTCCTTGCTCAGTGGAGAGCCTGCTTCTCCCTCTACCCATCTCTCTCTCTCCTCTCTTTCTCTGACAAATAAATAAATAAAACCTTTAAAAATAAATAAGTAAATAAGTAAAATTTTTAATTTTCCAGTAGCCACATTTTAAAAAGTAAAAAAAAAAAAAGTAAATAATAAAATTATTTAACATAATACACACAAAATATTACCATTTTAACATGGAATCAGAATAAAAACATTATTAATAAGACATTTACATATTTTTTATGCTAAGTTTTCAAAACCCAAGCCATATATGTCCGCACATTTTAGTTCAGACTGGTCATGTTTCAGGTGCTCAATGGTCATCTCTGCTAGTGGCTACCGCACTGGACAACCAGGGTCCACACTATTTCTTTTATTGTAAATTGTTTCAGAGCATTAGAAAAAGATGAAAAACTCACGTCATTCTATGAATCCATTATAACCTTGACACAAAAACAGAAAGAGAGCAAAAAACACCAAAATAGTCACTAGACCAATCACACACACACACACACACACACACACACAACTGACATAAAATATCTGTAAATTAAATACAATAGTACACAATTAAAATCATGCATTTTGGCACATAATAACTAAGTAAAGTTTATTACAAGAATGAAAAGATAATCCTTTCAAACAAATTAATTAATTAACAAGAAAAATAATTACAATTGATGCCAATAAAGCTTTTCATAAAATTCAATATCAATTTCTGATTTTAAAAATAGCAAATTTGTCATAGAAGAAAGTAATCTTAACTTGAAAATAAACACTATACTAAACAGAGAGACACCTTACTCCTATTAAAGTTACCAAAACAAGGAAGACCTCAATACATCCACTGTTCAATACTGCCCTGTAAGGGGGTGCGGTACGTGGGTGGCTTGTTCAGCCTCTGCCTTTGGCTCAGATCATGGTCTCAGGGTCCTGGGATCGAGCCCCACGTCGGGCTCTCTGCTCAGCAGTAGCCTGCTTCCTCCTCTCTCTCTCTGCCTACTTGTGATCTCTCTCTCTATGTCAAATAAAAAATAAAGTCTTTTAAAAAAATATATTGTCCTGGAAGTACACAAAACTATAAAAATTGGCATACAATCTTTAGAGATTATTATAATTTATAAAGAAATAAATAAATCATCTGGATAATAGAATCAACATATAAAACTCAGGAACTTTTCTCTTTTTCAGCAATAACCACCTGGAAACTGTAACAGGGAAAAAAAAAAAACCCTAACAGCAAAAGCCATCAAATACTTAGGGACATATCTTCAAGGAGATGAGTAAGATCTATATACAGAAAACTACAACTTTCTACTAAAGATTAGATGAATTTCTTCACTGAAACAAGGAAATATGCAGTATTCATGATAGGAAGACACCATATTGTAAACCTAACAGTTCTCCTTAAATTAATCTGTAAGTTCCATAATCATTACTTACAACATATGTAACAAAGTATTAATATTCAGAATATATCAAGATCATCTATAAAACAATAAGAAAAAGGCAGTCTAATTGAAAAAATTCGCAAATCCAGGATTCCAAGAAAAATAAACCAACAAAATGGTCCAAGTAACTAGTAATAGAGAAATGAAAAATTAAAAGCCCTGTGGCAAATTTCCTCAGACTAATTAAACTGGCAAAAATAAATAAATAAAAGGTCGACACTGGTATCTAAAATTGACCAAATGTGAGGAAACACATAGCCTCATATACACTGTGTGGGAAGAGACACTGGTAGAGAGCCTTTCCGAGACCAAACTGCTGTGTTCATGCCCTTTGGCTGAAGGGCACTACTTGGAAGCTCTCCTACAGACATACTGACATGTGCTCAATGATATCTGTATACCATTTATTAGAGCAAAAGAAATATATATTTCAGGTAAAATCTGATCAATAAGGAAAGAATTTACTAAGTTATGTAGATTGGGGGATGATGCCTGGGTGGCTCAGATGGTTAAGCAGCTCAGGTCATGATCCTAAGGTCCAGGATCAAGTCCCTGCATCAGGAAGCCTGTTTCTCCCTCTGCCTGCTGCTTCCCCTGCTTGTGCTCTCTCTCTGATTAAAAAAAAAAAAAAGAAAAAAGAAAAAAAAAGCTATGTAGATGAGTACCAGAGACCATTATGCCATACAGCTAACTGTGTAGACCTGGAACCTCTCCAGGTCCTAGTAAAAGGCTGAAAAACCAAACCAAAGAATAATTCAAAGTAAAATCCAATATCTCTTTTTTTTTAAAGTTAGTGAATAAGCAATTTAAACATGTATTATTTGGATACACAGAGAAACCAGATAGATACATACTTGTGAGGGGGAGGCAAAACTGGGGGAGGAGAAAAAATATTCATTGTACTTTATATTCTTATATTCTTCTCTAAAGTTCATATTCATGGGCTGCTTGCTAATTTTCTGTAACATTAATTCATCTGAGGGGAAATCATAATTCCAGAAAAATTCCAACGACAATAAAAGAGGCTTGGTATAAATCAGTTGGGGGGAGGAAGGGCAGAAACCACACATCCTTATCACAAACCACATTTAAGAATTGAAGGATCCAAAACTTTTCTTCCTGTGGGGTTGCTCATAAAAGCCTTTACTGAGGTTCAAGCCAAAAAGTAACAAGCCTGCAATTCTTCAGACAATATAGATTTTTAAAGATATAAATCTTAACTTCACTATTGCAACAGACTTAAGAGTAATCAACCCAGAAAGAAAACTTTATTCCCCTTCTTGTCTTAACATGACAGGGAAGAATGGCCGTGTTCATGGAGGGCTGAAAATGGGTCACGGATCTCATGGCAGAGAGATTTTAGAAGAATAAAGTCTTGTATTGCCTTTACTAATAAAAAATGTTACATCCCAAATATTAACCACACTTATTTAAGCTACTTGTAACAGAAATGCTTAATGAATTCAACAATAAACACTCACAAACGTAACTGAATAAAGGACGTTTTCAGAACTGGCTCACTTTGCTTCCCCCACTGAGTCCTGGGATCCCAGCAGCTTTCACAAAGTAGACTTTCATGTCTTTTGTTCAGGACAAAGGAGACTTTTTCCAAATAAATAGAAAATTCCCTGAAAACTAACAGGAAGATAAAAGGACAGAGAGAGCAAAGGAGAGAGGAAGAAAACACAGGAAAAACACTGAGAAGTCTAAATGTTTTGTCAGTCTCACAGACCTGCAACTGTGCCCACCAGGATGTGGAAGGCAGCCACAAGTGGGGTCCAGTCTTCAAAAGGTAGCAGGTCCAAGTTGGGAATGCCTCATGAGCATAAAGTAAATACTGGATTTCAAAGACTTAGTGTCAAAAACAAAAGAAGAATGTTAAAATACCTCATTAAGAATTATTTTCTGTTGATTACATGTTACAGTGATCTTATGGATTATTAGGTTAAAGAATATACTACAATTAATCAAATTTAATGGTTGATTTTTCTCTCTCCTTTTTTAATGTGTTGGAGTGGGTTGAACAGCGTCCCCCTAAGTGCACGTCCACTTGGAGCCCCACATGGGATCTTATTTGAAAATAGATGATTTTTGCAGATATGATTACTTAAGGACATTGAGATGAAATTATCCTGGACTTAGGGCCCTGAAACCAGTAACTGGTGCTTTCATT
>RCUC01065365.1:0-58198 GCA_003697995.1 Taxidea taxus jeffersonii
GAAACCCACAATTTTATCCTCCTTTTTGGCAATTTATGCTTAAATAGTTAAAATTATGGGCTGACAGGAACAAGCATAAGCACAAGATGAAGGTTTTCATTATGTAAGGGAGAAAGAGACGAACTCCAGCAGCAGTTGCTTTCTAATTATTTTTCAAAGCTTTTCACGGTAGCAGCACTGGCACAAATAGAGCATTTCAATCTTCCTTTTTTTGCTCTGTTAACCAGCCAAGTTTGAATTCTCCCTTTAAATTAATTCAAGTGCTATTATTCCTGTATCGTCTAGATTTTTCCAGTTCAAATAAAACTCTTTGGGACTTTTTTTCTGATCTAAATTATTTACCGTCATTTTCCCCTGAAGGTTCTCCTGGGTTACTGCGCCTCTTACATTTGGATCAGCATTAACCCACTTAGAAATCTTAGAAAGCGCCAAAGGTGGTAGTTAAAAAAAACACATCGTGCAATTGTTCCCCTACGCAGAATGTTCTGTGCAGTACAGATCTGCGTAGAATTGATCTCGCAGGCATAAGGGCAACAAACTATACCCTGACAGGGTCAATATCAGATTGTACTGTGCATCACTCTCACTTGGAGGGCTTGTTAAAACTCTGATTGCTGGCCTCTGCTCCCCAGTTTCTGATTCAGCAGCTCTAGGGCAGCGCTAGGTAATGGACATTTCTAATTAAGTTCCTAGGTGATGCTGCTGCTGCTGGTCCAGGGACTGTACTTTGAGAACCAGTGCTCTAATACATGCCCTGTACTTGGTCAAGGGCGAGGAGAGGATCAGCTGTTACTAAAAAGAAGAGGACTAAAGAGTGAGAGGCTGCCTGCTTGCCCAACTCTCAATAGCCTCTTCCTCTCTAGTGGCAGGTTTGAGGCTGTTGGAAGGCACTTCTTTATGAGCAAGCTGAAACTCCTCATTTTATGGATACAAAGCCTAAAGCGAGACAGCTGTTCTAGGGTGGGAAGAGCCCTGAACTAAAGTTCATGAACGCATAGAAATGCCTATTTTATAGGTCAAAAATTCCATATTATTCAACTTAATGGAACATTCGCTCTGGTGTCTTGGCTTCACCACCTACTAACTTTGTGACCTTGGAAAGTTCTCATGTCTTTAAACTTTAAATATTAACCTGAAATAACCAAGCCTGCTGCACAAGGCTGTAAAGACTGGAAAAGAAAGTACAATAACAAATGTTTGCAAACTATAAGATATAAGATAGATGCTGACAGTCATTGCTGCTGCCTTGACCAAAATCACAGTACTGGACTCTTTCCATCATCTCGCATGCCCTATTTTTTCTGATCAATTACGGTCCCATTGCTATAGTTAAGTATGATATGCATGTTTCCCTAACTGAATGGTGAACAACTTGAGGGTTTCGTGTATACTTTGTAAGAGTAACCTCAGTACCATCAACATATTCTTGATATATAGTATAAGTTTAATACACGACAGCAGGATTCAATTACTGGAATCAGAGCATATACCCAGATACACCATTAGGCATCGATGCAAGACCTGAAGAGGCTATAAAGCAGGAAGCTACCCCAAAATATTTTCAAGATGGGTTGAAACCATTTGGTTGCCTAAAAGACTGATGCCTGATCATAAAAGACTCCATTCTTTTCCAACCAAATAGTCTACTTCCTTTTGTCTACAGATTTACTTATTTTGGGGGTCGGGGGAGAAAGAGCAAGCTCTTGAGCATGCACACAAGTGGGAGGGGCAGAGGGCGAGGGAGAGAATCTCAAGCAGATTCCATGCTGGGCCTAGAGCCCGATTTGGGGCTGGATCTCACAACCTGGAGTTCACGACCTGAGCCAAAACCAAGAGTCGGTTGCTCAACTGACTGTGCCACCCAGCTGCTCTTCTTTTTGTTTCTCAAATCAAACACTGTCCTAAATGCATCTTCCCGTTTTTTAAAATACCAGTGTGGGTCATTTTTTTCTAAAGTAGGCTCCATGCCCAGCACGGAACCCAATGTGGAGCCCACACCCATGACTCCGTGATCAAGACCTGAGCCAAGACCAAGAGTTGGCCATTCGACTGACTAAGCCATCCAGGCGCCCCTCAATGTGGGTCATTTTAAAAGAGATTAAGCAAGTATTTGCAACGGTATCAATGGGACCTAACTGACACCGCTTTTTTGTAACATAAAAAGTCATACAGATCTGAAATTATGACTCATCAAGGAGGAAGCTGGTCACACTCAATTTTGTGCGTACTGGTCCACTGAATAGTAAATGGCCTAGGAAACTACTTCAAGACTTCTTTGCATTTTCATTCAGGCAGTTTCCACACATATAAGCTGATAATGAAGGCAAGTTGTTTTTACACCATATAAATTAAAGTGGTGGTCTGGCTATTAGCTTAGCGCTTTGACTAAATGACAATCACAGCCCGAAAGGCAGGCTTTGGTAGGGGAAAGAAGTGGTGGCTGAAATGAAAACCCTAGTCTCTTTTCACCGATCAAATTTACCAGATCATTACCCAAAGTGCTACTTTGCTTTCTGCAGTGTGAATACCGCCTGAGTGATAGGACTAAGATTACATTCCACCAGGTAATATGGAATCTGCTGAGGTGGGGATCTGGAAGATATAAGAGTCTCATTTAGTGGCACCTGCCTTGGATATCCCGCCTGTCTCTAGATAGCATTGGAAGTCTCATGCGGCATGATGGCTGCTCTATTTGCGGTGTCCTGGGGCTATGGCCACGTTCATCCTTGGGTAGGTGAATCCACAGAGCCACGCACCGGATCTAGATGAGGTGTATTTACTCAACTGAACCACCCGTCAGGGAGGGAAAGTTCACCAGAGGTGGCTTGTAACTCAGTTTTGTTTTGTTGTTTTTTTCACGCAGTAATGCTATAATCAATGCTTTTTATTGGGACCAGAGTAGTTCTATTCAGACAGCTCTGTTCCTGGATGAAAACTGGTTTACAAAGGCTAAGTAAGGTCAGCTGTGGCAGCTGAAGTCACCTTCAAAAGAATCTTCTGGGAACAGTATCTAAGGGAAAAAAGCATTTGTTCATTCAATTCTTGTTCTATCCTTAGTGATTCAGTATCTCTGTGGGATGCAGATTCCACAGTCTGGGATCCTGGAGTCATGTTGTCAGCTCTCACCAAAGCTGGTATCTGGAGTGTCCTTTCCCCCTTGTGCCTGCAGTTGCAAGATGGCACTTCGGTTTAGGCGCGGCTGGGTGAAGAACAGAAAGAGTGGGGGCAGTGGGGGGCTACATTCGGGAGGAGGGTTTTGAGGTGCAGATGCACCCTGGCACCATTTAAAACAAGTGGGAGGCCCTGTTCCAGCCGCACAGTTCCATTAACCGAATTTGCATCTCCCAGTCATAGAAATGACATTTCCACAGCCTTGACATTCTAGATATCATGAGAGTTAAATGAAAGCCAAAAAATTCCCCCAGACTGTGAAGAGCATTACGTGACACACGGTACATCCAGACAAAGGGAAGAACTTCCTCAATACTGATGAGAAAAGCACCTACGAAATCACCATTTAAAGAATTACAGCTAGACCACACCACACTGGGAAACAAATGCACCTGCCTTAGAAATGAGGCCACAGCCTGGGCTGCACTGGTATATAAAGCAAAAAGCATTCTGAGGAGCACATGCCCTCGCATTCTCCCTTCATTTAAATTCCTGCCCTGGAGTTAACAAGTCTGCTTGCTAGGAATGTATTCTGTCCGATCAGAAATGCACCAAGACAACATCAACAGGACAACTCTGGTCAATGCTGCTTACGGAACAAAACACAGTCATAGAATAGCTTTACTGACTACCCCAGAGTCTATCCCCAATGGGTAACAGACGCTGATGAAAACCAACCACATGTGTCTGTTCCAAAGCAACAGCCCATGATCTAACAACATCGCCAGGTGAGTTGTAAAGAAAATTTCCATCACATTCAAATTTAATATATAAAGTGTGCTACTCCTCGAAAATGCCAACAAGATAATGAATGCTACAGCTATGAAAACACTGCTTGTCTTTGGTATATGCCTGGATAAAAGAACATCTGAATCACATTTCCCAACATGAAATGGTCACATACATTGGTAAGCCAGAGTATAAGAACAGATATTTTCAATGCATTAACTTATTTCAAGTAAAAATACATTCCAACCTGGCCAAGTTCTTCATTAAGGTCTGATGTGTTAACCAGGGCTCCTTCATTAATTTCTTCATCATAAAAGTCCTTATCCCATGAAATGAAGAAGGAGCCCAAGAATTTCTGCATTTCTACCGTGACATACATGGATACGGGTATGATAAAGTTGAACAGAACCATAAATGACAGGAAGTCAGTGAACATCTTCAAAACCTACAACAAAAGAAATAGTTCGCGCTGATCAGATACACAGTTCTAGCCAACAAGTACAAGATAAAGAACCAGTTAAATTTCTTGTTATTTCAATGCTAAAAGCACTGCTGTTGCTATAAAGTGCCTAATGATACTATCCCGTTGGCCTAAGTTCCCATCACAGTATGTGAAAAGAACATTTAAAAACATCCTCAATTTTATCGTTATACTTCAGTAAATGTACCTCTTAACACTTTTTCATGTCCTTAAATTCTCTGCCTTCCCCCCAATATGAACACAGGATCGAAGTTTCTGGGTAGGCATCTATTTATGATATATCCCAAGCTCATGCATTGTCACAGAGATTCTTGGGTACGGCCAGAGATGTATAGCCAGAGATTCTTGATCAGCTGTTTCAAACTCTTTAACTAAAGAGCTAAAAATAAGCACAGATGCCTAAAGTAAAAGAAAAAAATCCTATAAAACTTCTTAAATGTCTAACAGCTTGGGGCTACCACACAACCTGAGAAAACTCAGAAGCCAACAAAAGGTATCATTATCTGAATAACATTTCAGTAAAGGGTGGCTTGGTCACAGAGGGCTAGAGTTAAAATTTTTTAGCAAGAGCTAAAAGTTGCAGCATAAAATCGATTACCTTCAACGATTCCCGCTCTTTCTGAGTCTTTTGGTTATACCAAGGTTCATCGTTATACGGGGTACTTTGCCAAACATACTTTAGAGTAGTGCATACTGCAGCTTTGGTCAGTAACAGAAATAAATACACAATCAGGAAGGCATTAATGGATCTGAAAAAGAAGATATTACGGATTTAAAAACTATATATAATGATTTAAGATATCAACCATGTAAAAATTAAACCATTCAGTTTCCTAAAGCTTCTCCTGTGGACGATGGGTAAGCACAGTTATCACTGCAGAAGTCTTATTCTCAGCTGGTAAAGTGGAAAAGCCAGCCCTGACCTCCTGACCTGTTTGCTGGTCACCAACGGTCCCCATAGTGCGGTGGCTGACTAGCTTAATGCACTTATATATAAAAAAAAAAAAGGATCCTATAAAGTGACAGGAGACACACACATACATAGACCATACCTACTCAACCCTTACAGAAAGAATAGGTTGTTTCCACTTCCCTAAATCCCAAGGGTTTGCAGCAGAGGGTGGGAGGACCAGTGTGAAATCCTCAAACTTAGTGTGGACTCCTTTGATCTGCAAGTAGGGCTATGGAGAGGGCGCCACTGATACACGGGATATCCATGGCAATGACAGAGTGAGGTCCATGCCGGAGCAATGGGCTTGAAGCTCTAGCAGGAGACTTATTACCTACATCGTTGAACTTCCTTACATACAGCAACTAGAGGAACCCAAACCACTATCCAGGAGCAAAAGGGAATAAAATTCTAATTTTAGTTGAATTAGACTTTGCCCTTGAAGAGCTACATGAGCTTAGGTAAGTCAACGAGCTCGGAGATCACTGCTTCCTGTGCAAGGCAGACAGGCTGACAGGAGTCCCACCACGGAGCTGCTCAGAGAATTAAATGAAATCAGACATACAAATCACTGAGCACAATTCTGGAACCTAAGCACTCAATGTGGTAGCTGCTATCATAACGGATGTGGTTTTTTTGTTACAGCTGTTATTCGGAATTACTGAAAACTAACTATATCACAGTTCAATCGCTACCGAAGAGATTGTGGTGCACACTAACTTTTCAACAGCAGAACGCTTCTGAGATTTCCCTTGGTAGTTCAGAGCCATTTTGGTTTCCATCCCAGTGTAAACAGCAACTCCTAAGGCATAAAAGAAGACAGTGAAAACTAGGTCACAAGTATGACCACCAGCCAACTTCCCACCAAGCTGTATCTTAACCTGAGTCTAGTCACCAGCTGATGCATCATTTATAATATAATTTTCATTCTATGTACTTTATTGTCATATTTAGAGTCAGTTTATTTACCATCTTATAAAGTCCTAACACCCCAAAATAGGCTTAAACTGAGTGCAAGTATCTGCAGTGTGCAATCTGTAACATGCACTATTTATGCATAGGCTTTACAAAGCATATTTCTGATAAGGAGATCTTAAAAACTGTTCACCATATATCTTCTTGGTATTTTTTAGTGTAGCTCCTTTCAACAAGAGATTCTCAGGTCCCAGAGACCTAAATGAAAAATGAACACAGCTTATCTAAACAGCCCCAAAATAGAGCATCATCAGCTCTGGGGACATAGTTTGCCCTAACACACATCTATCTCCAAGGGGTTCAGAATGTATCTTTCCACTTATATGCTTACGCCCCAGGATGAGCCGAAAGATCTTTCCCTCTGAATCTCCTTGCGGGTACAGCACAGTTGGAAGCAGAGCATAAGAGTCACCAGCAACACGCAGAGGTAAAGGGGGGCACACAGATAAAAGGATTCTGAGTCACAGGCACCAAGAGCGGTACAGAGCGGCAGACAGCAAGCAACGGAAAGAAAAGGCGACAAATAAAAGACCGGGAACGCAGCCATCAAGGTGGGAAAGACACACTGACATATTTAGAGTGTAAACCCGCCTTTGGGGCAATCACCGGGCAGCTGGCGTTTAAATTCCTTTTGAGCGTGGCTATAAAGGCCAAGTGGAAAAATTGAGGTAATTAACTGGATGATAGAAGAGGGAAGAAAACAGCCCTTTTTATATGAAGTGGTTCATTATAAATGATTAGCCTTTCATTTTCTATCAGTCCAGGTAATTCTCTCAGCTTTTCATCTACTGCCTTATCCCTCATTTACTCTCCCTTAGCCACCACTCTCCAGGTGCACACCCCCAATACAGTCTGCCACTGCACAACCAGGACAGACATGGGCCCCCCTTCAGACACCCTCGGCATCATTTGCGACACCGCCTGCCTACTAGGATGCCGGCTAGTTAATCCAGGTTTCTTCACCTCTCCAGCCTTTTCTATAAAGAGAAGTACCTGGGTATTTTAAGGGGCTTTTTTTTTTTTTGGTCAGAGAGAGAGCGAGCGAGCACAGGCAGACAGAGAGGCAGGCAGAGGCAGGGGGAGAAGCAGGCTCCCTGCCGAGCAAGGAGCCCGATGTGGGACTCGATCCCAGGACGCTGGGATCATGACCTGAGCCGAAGGCAGCTGCTTAACCAACTGAGCCACCCAGGCATCCCTTTAAGGGGCTTTTTAAAAAAACATTTTATTTATTTATGTGACAGAGATCTCAAGTAGGCAGAGAGGCGGGCGGGGGTTTGGGGAGGGTGGGAAGCAGGCTCCCTGCTGAGCAGAGAGCCCGATACGGGGCTTGATCCTAGGACCCTGAGATCATGACCTGAGCCGAAGGCAGAGGCTTTAACCCACTGAGCCACCCAGGTGCCCCAGGTATTTTAAGGGGCTTTAAAGAGAAATAGACCCGCCTCCTCCCGAAAAGGACAGATGAAAGGAAGGACAAACTAACCTGGCAACCGCCTCAAGACTATTACTATAGATATTGATTCGCCCAACAAACCTGCAAAAAGAACATAATGACAAATGTGTCTTCTATATCAAGGAAAAGATCTATATATACCACGTAAATGGGAATGAATCAAGATACAGATAATACAAAAGAGGTAAGACTGAATGAACTACAAAAACCCATTATATTTCTGGGAAAAAAAGTTATGCTGAACCAACACAATGTGTAATATTTTCATATAATTTTAAAAATAATAGTATGGGTTATAAGAACACAAAGATTCGAAATTGATTTTCAGACTCTACTTGGCACTGTGCGTGCACAGAACACCCCCACTCATTTATACGTTCCACAAATAATTACCCTCTATTCTGGATTCATTTGAAGAGAGGTTTCTGGTACTAACATACAACTTAAACCCCTTAGTTCAGTGGTTCTTTCACTTGTGCATGCATCAGACTCACTGGAGTGCTTGTTAAACTGGGCACTTTGGGGACTCATCCCCAAGCTTTAGATTCAATCGAGAATCTGCATTTCCAACAAATTTCCAGGTGACGCTGTGCTGGCCCAAGATCACCCTTTGAGAACCACTGCATGAGTCTTAGGGGGCAAACATCTGATGACCACCTTGGAAATTTCCAACCTTTGTCTTTCGGCTGATCACAATACTGAGCTTGATCTGCTGACTTAATATGGCTAGACACACAATAATGTGCATTTCCCAAAAAAATGGGGTAAGGCAGCCTAACTCTCCTTAACAAGAGAGAGTTATGAGTATTTTGTAGTTGGCATCATCATTGTTTTTCAGAAAAGGTGCACTGTGATTACTACGTACACAAAGTAAGACGGTCTGCTTATTTATTCACCACGTGTTAATTGTGCCAGAGCCGTGGTAGGTGCTGGGGACCCACTAGGAAGCCAGAAAGACACGTTCCTTCCACTAAAGACAGACAAGTTAACAGGCAATTACAATGTAAATGACCACCACTCCGGTGGTGAAGTACAGGTGTTCTAAAGTCACAAAGCAAGGACATTCAATCTAGTCCAGAGAAATCAGGAATAACCTTCCCAGCCCTAAAATTCTCCTTCATATTTAAGGTAAACTGAAAAATCTAGGAGTTGCCATATGAACACGCAAAAATGCATCCTGGTCTCTAACACAGGCAGAATTGGCCACTCCCTCTTCTGTGACTCCATGGGCCTTTCACTCCATTCTGTTATGTCGCTGTACTATAAGCCCAGATTTAATAAATATTTATCTGCCTTGCAAAGTCTGAGCTACCTGAAGGCAGGGAACAGCTGTTTCGTTTTATGATCCTGGTTCCTACTCTCAGGGTGGATACGGAATAAAGGAGTGACGGGAAGGAGGGAAGGCACTGTTGTAGTAGGGTGAATACTCTGTTTTTCCACTACTGGGCGTTGGTGTTAAGGCACATCCAACCATTTGGCCCCCCATTATGACCAACAGAATTCGTTAACAAGATGCCTGGCACGGGTAATTGATGCCATCTGTAAGAGGGAACAGAATGAGATTAACTGGCCCACGTGGGGATAAAACTTGTTACTCTACCCTCATTAACAGTATGCTCTAATCAACCAAACTAACCAGTCTTAAAAATCAAATGCCAAATTCCTGAGAACCTACAGTGACAGTTCATCAGCAAATCTACTCCAGAAAGCCCAAGTGTAGTATAATAGAGGAAATCACAGTAGACAAAAATACTGAGTTCAGCATAATCCTCATAAAAAAGGATAGTGCGTGGCTTCATATCCCCTTCCTCTCTTTAATGCTGGAGGACATATCCAGTGGCTTATTTTTGTTTTCATTAACTCTGATTAATACACGAATCTGACAGAGCAGCCTTACGGGGTAACATAATCTTAAAACGTGATAGATGGTCCTGTTTACAAATAACAAAAAGAAAAGAAAAATCACAGGTAAGGTGTCTGCGCCCACAGTGATTTATCTTGGGCTGGTAGTGAACGAGGCTGATTTGATTCATTTTCCTGCCAGAAGGAAAGAACAGCTCCTAAAAACACGAACGAAGGCAGGCTGGAAAACGGTGGGTGTCTCTTGGTGATACCGGTGGCAGAGAGCAGCAGAGTCAACAGACCATCGCACAGCTGCAGGACGCGACCAGGGGATTCTTACTTGTAGAGGTCAGGCTGCGGCTGCTCACATTCAATTGCTGCTCGGAGGGTATCAATGGACTCAGCTGTACATAGTGCAATGGTGTCCCGTACCGCATAATGTGTCTGGACGAGGAAAGCAGAAGAAAAAGCAAAACCAAGACAAAGGGATTCTTTTCGTCATCGCACACCCACCTTATTCTGGCCACACAGTATGTTTTTAGTAAGAGGCTTTGGCAGAATAATACAAATATTGATGCTCGTTTCCCACTAACTAAATTTTACGGTATTGTTCTTCGAATATATTACAAATAATTAGAAAGATAACCCTGCTGCAAAGAGATTTAGAAGGTAACGAAAAAACTAAAAGCTTTCCCTGATAGTGACAGCAGAGAGAATTCCATGTGTAGTATGCATATCCTTAACGGAAAACCCAATGAAAAACTTAATCCATTTACTTTTTCTCCTATTTATAGAACTGAGCCCTGTTATTTTGCTCACCAGAGGGTACCACGATATCAATGTATACGTATGAACTGAACATAAATAACCTTTTGGGTGATAAGAAGGCTAACATTTTGCCAACTGAAAGAAAAAATTCATTAATAGTTCTGTTACACAAATAGCATAATTAATCGTATTGAAAATGCCCAAAGATGCTACATCTCATAGGAAGAGCAGTGATATGATGTGTTTTGCTTTAGTCAGACAGCTGGCATATTCTACTAGAGTATATTATGCACTTGATTTACCCAGAACTCAAGGCAGGCGCCAATAAACCCATTTATAAATCATCAAAGGAGGGCTAACACAGACTCCAAGACTCACCACTTATGCAGAAGGGAAAGCTGTCGCATGGTCTTCTGGGAATATTACGGAACTGCCTGAGTTCTATTTAAAACTCTCCCCCGATTTTGAAAACCTATGTACTTTTGAGCGGATTTGACTGGATCAACTTAACTGAAAAAAGAAACCACTTAAAGGTTTTCTTCCTCTAAACAACCTTTTCCCCTATTAGGGCATCTTTAGGTAGATTTCTTGATTTTTATCCTTACATTTCCTCAGACTTAACTTTGTTTTTGAACAGTTTAAATGCACTAGTTCATCGCCATGCCCTTGAAGTACAGAATTAGCCATCTCACAGGCATTTCAGTTCCTGTTTCACATACTGAGTGAGTTCTGGTTCTCGACTCCAGATGGAAAAAACAAGCAGAGAAAAGCCCTCAAGGATACACACAGAGGTGAGCACATTAGTGCCCTTCCTTAAACGCAGCACAGAGAGGATACGCCTTCGTACCCTGTGGAGCTCTGGACGATGGCCAAGAACGGGTTGCCATTAAGTACTATGGAAGAAGGTTAGCCTCCAATTCGAGCAAACGTACTTTAGCTCGTCTATAATTCTACAGAATTAAAAAGCAACCAAACTACTCCAACACAGAGTTTCTATATGCCATGAATAAACATTTTTCAAGAAAATCATCACTTAAAAAAAATAGATCGATGGTTAGAGTACAGGAAGTTATCTTTATAGTTCCATAGTTTAAGCCTACAATGTCATTCATTTTAAAAAGCCCAAAGAAAACATCGAATGGGATATGTCGGTATCAATGCGAACAGGGCTACAGAAAACGTGGCGGCTTTTATTTGAGGTCTGGATTTTCCTCGCCGAATACCACGCTTTGCCCTAACGTTGGGTAGCTGCTTAGACGTTCAAACACAATCATATAAAAGCTGCCTTCAAATACAAAACTTGCACAAATAGGAAAAAACAAGATAAAAGACTGGGAGCCGTGGGAAGCGGTCCTGTATGACTAACTCCCCTGAGCTCGAGATGTTTAGGCAAGGTTTCCTTCCCCTTACCTTGCAGTTGGATTCCCCATCAAGACTGGCTGTAGTAACGTAACAGGTTCCGTCACCAGTGCAGGATGACAGAAGAATGAGATCACAGGGGAAGGTTTCATTTGCCTGTACTTCTACTACATCACCGACCTAGCAGAGAGAGGAAAAGAAATACAAATATTCTTAATTCCAAACAAAGCATTCATTATACCTCAAACCGAAGCCGAAACAGTCGCAAGAGACACCCCCGCCCCCGCTGCTAGGGAGTGTCTCAGCATCGCACGCCACGGGAAAGATGATGAAAAGAACATTATTCAACATTCATAATCCTCTGCAAGGTCACAAGGACTGACCGATGCCGTCAGATTACCTTACTAGTGAATTTACTTCCAAAGAAACAATTTCAGTACCCTGGGAGCCGTCTGCTCGCTGACGTTTCTTGGCACTGCTGTTTGATAAGACAATGACCACTATCAGTTCATGAATCAATCCTGAAAATCTGCGTGTCTCGACCTGAGCACTTCCTGAACACTGGGCAGCCACTGTCCTACTCTGTGTCGTGCGTATTTCAACATGCTTTGCCTTGCCTGTGCTAACACCAGCTGTTACCGTTGGGTGCAAGTCCCTTCTTCAGGGCTCGGAAAAACTTAGCCAGTTGGAAAGGCAACTACTTTTCCTGTAACTTTTTCTTTTTAAAGATTTTATTTATTTGACAGACAGAGATCACAAGCAGGCAGAGAAGCAGGCGGGGCGGGGGGGAGCAAGCTCCCCGCTGAGCAGAGAGCCTGATGTGGGGCTCGATCCCAGGACCCTGGGATCATGACCTGAGCTGAAGGCAGAGGCTTTAACCCACTGAGCCACCCGGGTGCCCTTCCCGTAACATTTGACAAAGAAATAATTTTCAAACAGGTCGCTTTCCAATAACTCATCTGCAATCAGAAGACTCCATTAATACAGCCATGGGAAATGATTTCCTCTCAGCAAGTACCCAAAGCTCAAGTAGAGGAAAACCATGAGAAGAAATCAGGAACCATTTCTAGTGCAGATAATTTAAAATGTAGGGAATAAGTCATAATGGTTAAAAGGGAGAACTTTTTTTCTTAAGGTCTTATTTGTTTATTTGCCAGACAGAGATCACAAGCAGGCAGAGAGGGAAGAAGAGAGAGAGAGAGGGAAGCAGGCTCCCTGCTGAGCAGAGAGCCCAATGCAGGGTTCAATCCCAGAACCCCGGGATCATGACCCGAGCTGAAGGCAGAGGCCCTAACCCACTGAGCCACCCAGGCGCCCCACAAAGTAGGACTCTGTAACCTGGCTTTGTGTGGCCCAGCTCTGCCACCTCACCATATGAGCTCGGGGGAGTGCCTCAGGTGATCAGAACTCCCTCCCACAATTGGTTTGAGCAGGAAATGAGGACACAGGTAAAACGTTAGCAGAGGACCTGGCACATATTCACCATTTGATAATTCTTACAAATACGCGGCCACTACTTTACTCCCAGCCTGTGAAGAGTCCTGACAGTTTTGGAGAAGGATATAAGAAATCGTCTAGAGGTCAGGGCTTCCCAAACTTTTCCATCCTGTGGCAGAAGACAACCCACTCTGGGAGGAAGTCCGCACCTAGCACACCAACCTGGACATACCAGTCGTGAAATGCTGAATAAATGACACACACACCTGTCTCCTATCTGCTACGCGATCTGGCAGAGAAAGATGAGGATTTCAAGACCTATTCAGGAACGATTTTATTTTCTTGCCAATCTTAATCAGCAGCCAGGAGCAACAGCATCATTCACTGAACTAATCTGTAAATAATATTTTGTTGGATCTCTCCTTCCTCACTTACATAAACACTTATGTTGCTTACATACAACCACAACCTATGATTAAATCCACAGAAGAGAAATAAACAAAATCCTAAATCATCTTAAAAAGAAGGAAACGCCCATTCAAGGATGGAACGTGATTCTTAGGCAACGACACATAAAAACCACAGAGACAATCTTTTCTACAGCACGTATGATGTGCTCAGATATGAACGGTGACGGTTCTGTACCTGGAGCGCAAGTTGGGGCTGGTGAGATGGCCACAGGGCAGGTCTCAGAGGGCAGGCGGGCCGGGCTCAGGGGTCAAGGCTTCCACAAGGCAAGGGGGGGCTGTGGAAAGGGCTTTTTAAAGAAAGGGAACAACAGGGTACACGGGGACATTCAACGAGGCTCTGTTTCCATTTAGTGATGTTAAAAGCAGTAAAAGAACATCACCATCCGTCATGATAAATATTAGAAAACACCAGATCATCTACAAAATTATGTGTTTTTTTAGTTCATCAGAAAGCTGAGGTTTGAGGCCACCAAGTGAACCGAATTTCATAGGGCGAAAAGGCCTCCCGAGGAGAGACGGGAGAAGCCAGCTGCTTCACGACTGACAAGGCACAGGAGCAGGAGATGACTGCCTTAAAAGGGCAGAAGAAGAAAACAACTGGATTTTGAACTGATTCTTAAAGGCTTGGTAGGCGCTAAGGTGACAGTCTGAAATCTGTACACCCGAGGGAAAAGGGGGGATCATAACCACGCATCAGTTCTGCTCTGCAGACGTCCACTGGGTGCTGGGGAGACAAGGCGAGGGCCGGAGACCTACAGGAGCCTGCCCTCCCCGGCACAGGCCTGCCGCTTAGCCTGACCGCCCACAGATGCGCCCACAGATGCGAGATGCCGGAATCCTGGACCCTCCTCTCGCTTGAGGCAAAACCCATCTATCTAGGAGAAAGGCAAGAAAAACCCTCCCCGCCTGGTCTCAGGAAAACGTCACCCCTGCTAGAGCAGACACAGAATCAACACCACCTGCTGCTGGGGATGGGCCAGAAAGCCCACGGCTACCGGACAGCTAGCCCGGGAAGTTCAACTGCCATTGGAGGGGAGAGGTGGGAGTTCTGAGACAAGGTATTCAGTAGCGAGGCAGAGGTGTGCGCACCCCGCTTAATGCTGAGACTCCAGCAGGAGGACCAATAAATCACTCTGTTCTGGGGGCGCCTGGGTGGCTCGGTCGTTAAGCGTCTGCCTTCAGCTCAGGTCGTGATCCTAGGGTCCTGGGATCGAGCCCCACATCGGGTTCAGTCGGAAGCCTGCTTCTCTTTCTCTCTCTCTCTCTTGTCTCTCGCACTCCCCCTGCTTGTTTCTCGCTGTGTCTCTATCAAATAAATAAATAAAATCTTAAAAAAAAAAAGAAAGAAAAAAATCACTGTCCCTCCCAGGAGACTTGCAGTAAGAATAACAATAAGAAAGGGCAATCCCCCTCCCCTCCTGGGGGGGAGGAACAGGAACACTGAGCAAAGCCCTCTGGCCCCCAGGCCCTACACCAAGCACTCCCAGAACTGGAATTTCCAGGGGGGCACTGAAAGCAGCTATGGCCACAACAAACACCCAAGCCAGCTCCACTCCCCACTAGCCCGACTGAACCTTCACATTCACGGGCTGGCAGGAGAGGTGTGCGCGTTGCAGATCACAAGTACCGTTTACCTTGGTCTCCAGCACTGTTTTACATACAGTGTCCAAAATTCGATTTAAAAACGAATCAAAACAAAAACACAAGACCGAAATGACCTAACATCAAGATATAAAGGAGTCAGCACAGGACCTGTCCTGGAAATATTGAGATTTTGGATTATAAAACAGGCATGTAAAAATAAAAAGAGCTATGATTAAGATATTAAAGTATTGTGTGGAAAAGGCAGACACCATACATGTGCACATGAAGGATTTGGACAGAGATGGAAACGATAAGAAAAGGCAAAAGGGAAAGTGAGAAAAGAAAAAAAGATGTCCTTCCATGGGCTTATCAGCAGACTGGATACAAAAAAGGAAATAATCTCTAAATAATAAATAATAAATAAATAAATAATAAACTCTTCCCGTGTTTCCAATACCAAAACCTATACTGTCTTCCTTACAAAGAACCATGCTTTTACCTTGAACTCCTCAAGTCCTCTCTGTCAGCTCTCTTTTCTATATTCTAGGATTCGATTCCGTCCCATGGCTTCACATGCCATCTACATATTGACGAAATCCAAATTTCAATTGCCAGCTCAAACATCTCTAAGCTCCAGGTTTGACAATTCCATCTGGATGTCTAACAGGTATCTCAAAATGAACACGGCTAACATGGAATTTTTGCTTTCGCTTTCACTCCTACATCTATCACTAAACCTCTTCTTCTCCCAGCCTTCTCCATCTTAATAACCAGCATTTTGTTTAATGGCTCTATTTAATTCACCCAGTTGCTCAGGCCAAAACCAAGAAGGCTAACTTTATCTTTTTTCCCTCTTTTTCTCCCTCCCTGCACCCAGTACATCACCAAGTCCTGATGAGTCTACCTCCAAAAAATACCCGGGATATATCCATTTGTCTTAATCTCCCTGTGCCTCAGTTTTATCATTTGTAAAGAGGGAATAATCAAAGTACCTACTTCATAGGACTATAAGGATTAAATCAGTTAATATACGGGGCGCCTGGGTGGCTCAGTGGGTTAAGCCTCTGCCTTCGACTGGGGTCATGATCTCAGGGTCCTGGGATCGAGCCCTGCATTGGGCTCTCTGCTCAGCGGGGAGCCTGCTTCCCCCTCTCTCTCTGCCTGCCTCTCTGCCTGCTTGTGGTCTCTGTCAAATAAATAAATAAAATCCTTTAAAAAAATAAATCAATCAGTTAATATAACGGGAAAGGCAATGCCTGGCATATTTATGTTATATATAAATGTTAACTACTGTTTTTTTTAAAGATTTTATCCAAAAGGGATGGGGAGGGTGTCTTTCTACGTGTGGGGGTGACAGCAAAATCAGAAAGAGGAAACAAGAGAAAGGGACAGACGTGGGAAACATTTACTTGTTTCACAATTTTACTTGGTGCCCTGGGAGCTACAGATTAAATGCTACGAATCACTTAGGCTGCATTTGGTTTTTATGCTGAACAACCAAGCTGAGTTTCTAAGACTGGTTTGTCAACTTCAGACCCTAACCACTCTAGCTGAGGGTCTTCCCCTAGGTGATGCAGAAAATGCAGAAAAGAAAAAAGGGTGATAGAAAGACATTCTCTATCAATCTCAGGTAACTCTCCCACTCTGTAGCCTTTTCCTCATTATTACTAAAAGAGGATGCAGGACAATATACCTATCGCTGTGAAGATGGAGAACTTATGTCCAACAATTCCCAGTGTTTAGTAAATAATTCAGTACTGATTAATAGTTGATAAAAGTACAGGGAGGAGAGTATACTTTTTAATGAATCCCTATCACAACTCTGAAATCATTCTGGAATGGTATTTTCACCTGCCCTCTTCTCTTCCTGTTCTACCCATCTTCTTCTTATTTTAGAGAATCTGATTTCTATTACCTTCCATATTTTAATCCATATTCACATAGAAATATTCTTTTTTTTTTTTTAATCTTTTTTTTTTTTTTTTTTGTCAGAGAGAGAGAGAGAAAGCACAGGCAGACAGAGAGGCAGGCAGAGGCAGAGGGAGAAGCAGGCTCCCTGCCGAGCAAGGAGCCCGATGTGGGACTCGATCCCAGGACGCCGGGATCATGACCTGAGCCGAAGGCAGCTGCTCAACCAACTGAGCCACCCAGGCGTCCCAGAAATATTCTTTTAAAAATAGTATCTTGGAAGATCAATAAAATCAACACACCCTTAGACAGACTAAGAAAAAAAGACAGCCTCAAATAGCTAAAAGAGACATTACATCTGATGCCACAGAAATAAAAAGGATCATAAGAGACTACTACAAAGAACTGTATGCCAACAAGTAGGATAACTTCGAATAAATGGATAAACACCTAGAAACATACAGCCTGCCAAAACTGAATCATGAAGATATAAAAAATCTTGAACAGACCCAAAGCTAGTGAGGAGATTGAAGCAGGGATTGAAAACTTCCGCAAAAAGAAAACCCAGGGCTAAATGACCTCATAGGAGAATTATGCCAGACATTTAAAGAATAACACCAATTCTTCTCAAACTCTTCTGAAGAATCCAAGAGGAAGGAACACTCCCAAGCTTGTTCTATAAGGCCAGAATTACTGATACCATTTTAACAGGAAAAGACAGTGTAAAAGAAAAAGACTATAGACCAGTATCTTTGATGAATACTGATGAAAAAAATCCTGAACAAATACTACCCAACCAAATCCAACAGCCCATTACAATGATCACACACCATGACCAGATGGGATTTATCCTTGGGAATGAAAGGATATACACAAAAATCAATCGGTGTAATGCAACACATAATAACAGACAAAAGCTAGATAATCATCTCAATCAAAGCAGAAAAAGCATTTGGCATAATTCAATACTCTTTCATGATAAAAACACTCAATGAGCTACAAAGAGAGGGAAAAAAATGACCTCAACATAATAAAAGCCATATATGAAAAGCCCACAGCTAATATCATAGTGAGGAAAGAGTGAAAGCTTTTCCTCTAGTATCAGGAACAAAGCAAGGATATCCACTCCCAGCATGGCTATTCGATATTGTACTGAAGTTCTAGCCAGAGCAATTACACCAAACAAACAAAAAAAAAGGCATACAAGTTGGAAAAGCACTAAAATTATTCTGGTTTGCAAATGACATAATATTATACATAAAAAACCCTAGATTCCGCACACACAAAAACCTGTTAGAATTAGTAAGAATTCAACAAAGCTTCAGGATATAAAACCAACACTCAAAATCAGCTGCATTTTATATAGAAATTTATATGTATTTTATATAGAAATGCAACTGATTTTGAGTGTTGGTTTTATATCCTAACAATGACCAAACCAAAAGGAAATTAAAAAGGAGTCTCTATTTACCATAGCATCAAAAAAGAAAAAATACTTAGGAATAAACTTAACCAAAGTTAAAGACTTGCACATTGAAAGCTACAAAGCATTGCTAAAAGAAAGCGAAGATAATAAAAATAAATGGAAAGCCATTTCATGTTCATGAGTTGGAAGACTTCAGAATGCTTAAAGGTCTATACCATTCAAGCAATCTGCAAACTCAATGGAATTCCTACCAATATGTGAATGACATTTTTTGCAGACATAGAAAAAAATTCTTATAATTTATATGGAATCTCAAGGACCCCAAACAGCCAAAATAATCTTGAAAAGAAAGTAACAAACTTGGGGAGTCTTCACAGTCCCAGATTTCAAAACATACTACTAAGCAACAGTAATTAGGATGGTATGGTACTTGCATAAAGACAAATATATAGACCAACGAAGAGAGAGCCCACAAGTAAACCCTTGCATGTATGGCCAAATGATTTTTTTAAAGATTTTATTTATTTATTTCACAGAGATCACAAGTAGGCAGAGAGGCAGGCACAGAGAGGAAAGGAAGCAGGCTCCCCACTGAACAGAGAGCCCGATGTGGGACTCGATCCCAGGACCCTGAGATCATGACCTGAGCCAAAGGCAGAGGCCTTAAGCCACTGAGCCACCCAGGCGCCCCGCCAAATGATTTTCAGCAAGGGTGCCAAGACTATGCAATAGGAAAAGGACAGTCTCTTCAACACATGGTGTTGGGAAAGCTGGATAACCACATACAAATAATGAGGTTTGACTCTTATCTTACACCACATACAAAAATTACTCAAAATGAATTAAAGACCTAATTATAAGGGTCACGTGAGTTGCTTAGTCGGTTAAGCGTCTGCTTCCGGCTCAGGTCATAATCTCGGGGTCGAGCCCCATGCTAGGCTCCCTGCTTAGCAAGGAGGCTGCTTCTCCCTCTCCCTCTCCTCCTGCTCACGCTCTCTCTCTCTCATATAAATAAATAGAATTGTAGAAAAATAAAAAGACCTAAATGTAAGACCTGAACTTTTAGACTCCTGGAAGAACATCAGGGAAAAGCTTCAGGATGTTGGATTCAATAAAGATTTCCTGGACATACAACAAAGTACAGGAAAAGAAAATCAACATTAGAAATGGAAATATATCTGGGCGCCTGGGTGGTTCAGTCAGTCAACTGTCCATCCAACTCTTGGTGTCAGTCCAGATCTTGACTTCAGAGTTGTGAGTTCGGGCCCTGTGTTGGGCTCCACACTGGGTGTGGAGCCTACTTAAAAAAAAAAAAAAAAGAAATGGGAATATATCAAACTTAAAATTTTGCACCAAAGGAAATAATCAACAGAATGAAAAGGCAACCTATGGGAGAAAACACTTGCCAATCATATACAACTCCTGATAAGGAGTTAATATCCAGAATATATAAGAGAATTCTACAACTCAACAACCAATTAAAGGGGCGCCCGGGTGGATCAGTGGGTTAAAGCCTCTGCCTTTGGCTCAGGTCATGATCCCAGGGTCCTGGGATCGAGCCCCGCATCGGGCTCTCTGCTCAGTGGGGAGCCTGCTTCCTCCTCTCTCTCTGCCTGCCTCTCTGCCTACTTGTGATCTCTGTCAAACAAATAAAATCTTAAAAAAACAAACAAACAAAAAAAAAAACGGGCAAAGGATCCCAATAGACATTTCTCCAAGTACGATATACAAATGGCCAAAAAGCACATGGAAAGATGTTCCACGTCTCTAATCATTTCGGAAATGCAAGTCAAAAACCATGATGAGATACTTTACACCCATTAGGATGGCCACCATCAAAAGAACAGAAACTAGTAAGCCCCGGAGAAGAAGTGGAGAAGTTGAACCCCTGTACACTCTTAAGCGCAAAGATAAAATGATATATGCATTTTGAAAAGGAGTATGCAGGATCCTTGAAAAATTAAAAACAGAATTACCATATGATTAAGAAATTTTATTTCTGGGTATAATCTAATGTAATTTATTTTTATTTATTTTTAAAGATTTTATTTATTTATTTGACAGACAGATCACAAGTAGGCAGAGAGGCAGGCAGAGAGAGAGGAGGAAGCAGGCTGTCTGCAGAGTGGAGAGCCCAATGTGGGGCTGGATCCCAGGACTCTGGGATCATGACCTGAGCCAAAGGTACAGGCTTTAACCCACTGAGCCACCCAGGCGCCCCATCTAATGTAATTTAAAGCAGGATCTCAAAGAGTTATTTGTACACCTGTGTTTGTCACAGCATCATTTACATTCCGAAGAGGTGGAAGCAATCCAAACGTCCATCAACAGATGGACTGATAAAGAAAAGGGAGGATATGCACAAAGTGGAATATGATGTAGTCTTAAAAGAGGGGACTTCCTGTCATATGCTACAACATGGATGAACCTTGAAGACATTATGCTAAGTGAAATATGCCAGGCACAAAAGGACAAATGCTGTATGATTCCATTTGTAGGCAGTATTTCTCAAAAGCAGTCCGTCATAGAAATAGGAAATAGTAAGGGCTGGGGGGCATGGGGAGCTCGTGTTTAATGGGTATAAAGTTTTAGTGTTACAAAATGAGAAGATTCCAGAGATTTGTTGTACAACGTGAATTCCTTAACACTACTGGATTGTACACTAAAAATGGTTACTTAAGATGAGGGGGATGCCTGGCTGGCTTAGTTGGTGGAGAATGTGACTCTTGATCTTGGGGTTGTGAGTTCAAGTCCCAGAGTGGATACAGAGATTTTTTAAAACAATAAAATCTTAGGGGTGCCTAGGTGGCTCAGTCGGTTAAGCCTCTGACTTGTAGCTCAGGTCGTGATCTCATGCCTGCTGGGATAGAGCCCTGGTGTTGTTGGGCTCCGAGCTCAGCAGGGAGCTCCTTTAAGATTCTCCCCTTCTGCTCCTCCCTAACCCCCCCCAAATAACTAACAAAAAAACTTAAAAAAATGGTTAAGATGGTTAAGTTGGGCTCTCTTGGGGGCTTACTTTCAAGATGGCCAAGAAAAGAAGGAAAAATGGTTGTGTCACAAAGGGCCGTAGCCATGTGCGGCCTATTCAGGGTACCAACTGTGTAGTTGTGGGCCGAAGTCAAGGCCATTGACAAGTTTGTTATTCGGACCACAGTACAGACCACCGCCATCAGGGGCATTTCCAAAGCAAATAGGTCCACCAGACCTACATCTGTCCCAAGCTGTCTGTGAGACCATGTTACTGCCCGAGCTGCGCCATTCCCAGCAAGCTATTCCAGAATCTCCGATTTAGACCCGTGGATGCTACCCCACCACTCCCATCAAAGCCCATGTAAGGAGCTAAGTCCTTAAGCACTGAAGAAAAACTGTTCTCTGGAAAAAAATAAAATAAAATGGAGATGATACTAAGTGGTTAAGAGGCTCAATTTAATGTTATATGCTTTTTGATAACAATAACAAAATGAAATTTAAAAAATAATACTTTGGAACAAAATATTTATAAAAGACATATCTGATAAAAGACTGTTACCTAAAATATTAAGAAAAACTTTTAAAACTCAACAATAAGAAAATGAACACTCTGATTCAACAATGGGTACAGACTTGACTAGACAACCTCATGAAAGAAGATATTCAGATGTGAAGGACGCATACGAAGAGATATTGAACACCGTTATGTCATTAGGGAAATGCAAATTAAAACAAAAATGAGATACCACTACAAACCTATTAGAATTGCCAAAACCCAAAACACTGACAACAAATGTTGGCCAGGATGTGGAGAACCGGGAACTCCCACGGGGTACCCATGGGAATGCAAAATGAAAAGCCTCTTTGGAGATAGCTTGGCAGCTTCTTACAAAATTAAACATGCTTTTACCAAACAATCCAATAAGCACACTCCTTGATATTTACCCAAATAAATTAAAATCTTGTTATGTCCATGCAAGAACTCGCATATGTGGTGCCTGTGTGGCTCAGTGGGTTAAGCCTCTGCCTTCCGCTCAGGTCATGATCTCAGGGTCCTAGGATCGAGCCCTGCATCAGGCTCTCTGCTCAGCAGGGAGCCTGCTTCCTCCTCTCTCTCTCTCTCTGCCTGCTTCTCTGCCTACTTGTGATCTCTTTCTCTGTCAAATAAATAAATACATTTTTTTTAAATACTTAAAAAAAAAAAGAAGTCGCATATACATGTTTATAGCAGCCTTGTCCGTAATTGCCACAACCTGGAATCAACCGAGACGTCCCTCAGAAAGTGAATGGAGGGGCGCCAGGGTGGCTCAGTTGGTTGGGCAACTGCCCTCGGCTCAGGTCATGATCTCCCAGGATCAAGCCCCACATCGGGCTCCCTCCTCAGTGGGGAGTGTGCTCTCCCTCTGACCCTCTCCCCTCATGTTCTCTCTCTCTCTCTCTCTCATAAATGAATGAATGAATGAATGAATCTTAAAAAAAAAAAAGCCAATCTGAAAAGGCTACATACTATCGTACTATACAAGGCTGAACCCTAATGAAAACTTATGGACTTTGGTAATAATGATGTCCCAGTGTAGGTTCATGGACTGCAACAAACATACCGCTGTGGAACGCTGATAGTGAGGGACATTGTACACACGTGGGAAAAGGGGGGCATATGTGAAATCTGTACTTTCCTCAATTTTGCTGTGAACCCAAAACTGCTCTGAAAAAGTAAAGTTTATTATTAATTAAAATATTATCTGTTGCAAACAAAAAAAGATTATTTGATGTGGATAGGTCTAAAATCTTATTGACAGGGATCTTATTAGGTAATCATCAACAATGATTAATTTGGATTAAAAAGGAACTTGGGGGCACCTGGGTGGCTCAGTGGGTTAAAGCCTCTGCCTTGGGCTCAGGTCATGATCCCAGGGTCCTGGGATCGAGCCCCGCATCGAGCTCCCTGCTCAGCGGGAGCCTGCTTCCCCACCCCCCCCCACCCCTCCTGCTTCCCTCTCTGCCTACTTGTGATCTCTGTCAAATAAATAAAATCTTTAAAAAATAAAATAAAATAAATAAAAAAGAACTTGGCTGATAGTAAAAGATGATACTATCTTGGAATTCTCATACATTGCTGGTGGAATGTAAAATGGCACAGCTGCTGTGGAAAACAACTTGGTTCATGAAAAAGTTGAACATAGAACTACCATATCATGTAGAGCTTCTACTAAGTATATATCCCAAAGATCTGAAAATAGGTGATCAAACAAAAACTTGACTGTGAATATTCATACCAGCAATGTTCCTAATAGCCAACAGGTGGAAAAAACCCCCAAGTGTCCATCAACTGATGAATGGATAAAGCAAAGATGGTATAACTGTATGATGGGATATTTAGCCATAAAAAGCAGAAATTACTAATATATGCTAGAGTTAAGAAGAGACCTTGAGAACACTGCAGTAAGTGAGAGAAGGCAGACACAAAAGGCCACATAGTGTTTTTTCCATTTATATGAAATAATCTATAACAGGTAAATCCATAGAGACAGAAAGAGGATTAGTGGTTGCCAGGGCCTGGGGGAGGGAGGAATGTGGCATGATGCCTATGGGGGTTACCTTTTGGGGTGATGAAAATGTTCTGGAACTCGATAGTGGTGACGGTTGTGTAACAACAAGAATGTACTCAATTGTATATTTTAAAATGCTGTGTTTTTTAACCACAATTTAAGAAAATGAACTACAAAAATACCTTGATTTTTTCACTCTCTTTTCTCACTCTCTTTGCATTTTCAATAATGTAAACAGTGCTCTTGTTGACTTCATTGTCAGCTCTGTGTCTTAGCCAATCTTCATATCCCTAGAATAAAAATAACTACAGTCAAGCTCACAAAATGCAGTGAAGTTAATAAATTTCTATAGCCCCCCTCTATGAATCACCAGCAGATATGTATACTTATAGTATTAATCTCCACTCACAGTGCTAAAGAGACAACATTGTTCATTTTTATAGCAAAAACTAAGATATGCTTTCAAAATACCCCTTAGGCAACTAGCTTTACCATCGAAAGGTTTCTCCATTCTACAGATAAGTATCAATGAAAACATAGGCATCAGAACCTTAATATTCTTCAAAATGTGAAAGGCTATGATGTATTTTTCTAATTCTACTCTTATTCAAGTTAATGTTAATTTATCTACCTTTTAATGTGACCATTTTTTCCCTGGGTTTTATTTTCTTATAGCTCGAATCACTTAAATATATTCTTCTGTAGTAGACTGCTGGGAGTGATCATTGCTGAGGAATCTAATTCCTCCCCAGGGACAGAGAATTGAAAAGGCAAGTTAGGGTTATTTTTGACACAAAATCCATGACAAGTTTTGGAAGTCAACAGTTAAACTTCTCCACTGACTTGGTAGTAAAGGAAACCATAAATTGGTGTTCATTTTTTAGAGTTAAAAGTAATCAGGGAAAGGTCTAATGGTCCATTTTAGTTTGGTTTTTTTGTATGAATTTAAGCCAAAAGAACTAAGGAAAGAGGATGTTCATTTGTTTGAGCATGACCTCTTCTCCTTTTTACATCACGTTGCTTTTTTCTTTAGAATAATGTCTGTACCTTTTCAAATGTAACTGTTTGAAAAAAATCTCTTGATCGCCTTCTGCTTTTTTCTCCAATGCTATATTCATTCCTGTTCTGTCCCTCTTTATGACAATGCTAGGCTATCACTTCCTATGGCACTTTCTGTGATGTCAGTGAGGAAAGAGAGGCCCTAAGATGAACTAGTATAGGGAGTAAAATGAATCAGTAAGAGCTTTTGTAAGCCAGACAGGCTATTCTTGGAACCAGCAATTCTATGATGTTAAAGAAAATAATCCTAGCAGCCTAAGGGAAAGAACATTCCAGAAGTCTTTATTTAGCAACCAAACACTTGATAAAATATTCTTGCTGTTTCTGGTAGGCAAGATAGAAGACCAGATAACCCCAAGAGGAAATGTAACCTTGTTCAAAATTCCATTAAGCAGACCTTCACTTTCGAAGTTCTTGAGGATAGTTCTTAAAGCTCTTTGGTAAGTTACTGTCTAAAAGTATGTCTGCATCAGTCAGGTCCTATGGACTGTTCCAATATGTGATAAATGTTGCTAACCCACCCTTTACCTCCAGCTTCCCTCTACCACTTTCAATTTCATGTGGAATTTTTCAAAGGTACTATCATATAAAAGGGTCAAACTATTTCCAAGTCATCAGCATCAGAAACCACGGCAATTGTCAGCGTTGACAAAAAGCGAAAATAAGTCTCCTCTGCCCACCACCCACTTCAGCAGCATCATGGAAAAAAACAAACACCAAGTACTTGGACTCCTGAGTTCTCTGCTTTAGGCAACAACAACAAAAATTTACCACACTGGGAATTTTTCAGAAAGACAGACCACACTGAAAAAAACTTATACACATTAAAAATTCACTTCTCGGGGCACCTGGGTGGCTCAGTGGGTTAAGCCTCTGCCTTCGGCTCCAGTCATGATCCCAGGGTCCTGGGATCGAGCCCTGCATCGGGCTCTCTGCTCAGCGGGAAGTCTGCTTCCTTTCCTCTCTCTCTCTGCCTGCCTCTCTGCCTACTTGTGATTTCTTTCTCTCTGTCAAATAAATAAATATTTTTTAAAAATTCACCTCTCATTTCCTGACTGAGCTGTACCTTCTACCTTCTTTCTTTTAGGGTTACAACCCCACAACACAAATACTAAGGAAAAAAAGGGGACAAAAGAAATTAAAGAAGTACCTTATGGTCATTTTAATATGTTTTCCATAGGAATCAAGGACGCTGCCCCCTCTATATAAATATGAAAAAGGACCTTTGGCAATGAAATTCAAACCAGATGGGACTGAAATGCAGGCGTAATTGTAAATAAGAAATTTACCTGCTTGATGGCTGTAACAGTTATAACAAAGAAAAGTGGGAGTCCACTGGTAACCGGGCTAGTCGGTGTGTCCACTGTGACCTAGGTAAAGAAATGAAATTGAATGTAAAAGGAAAATAAGCCATTCGCTCATACGCAGGGCTCATGATGCAACCATTTCGGGCAGAAATACAGACAAGACGTATCCTGGTAGCAGGGTCAATGTTAACTTTCATTAAAACAAAAGCGATCCACAGAACGATTAGTGTCAAGAAACAGTTCTAATTTCAGGCTTAGTTTTCATTCTAGTTTCGATTAACGCCTTCAACGAAACAGAAGCGATCATTTCCCATCTCTTTGAGTACCATTCTTTCAGCCCCTGTGCTATCATCGGCCAGGCTCTAGAGATGCTGCTTTGAGTAAGAGAGAGAATAGACCCTGTCCTCGTAGAGCTGGCAGCTACAGGAAAACGGGAAAACCATCAACCAAGTGAAACACTGCAATCTAGAGAGTAAAGCAGAGTTAACTGCACGAAGGCCAGGTTTCCAGGCAGGCGCAGAGGACAGCATAGACAACGGTCTCTACTACGGTAGGAGGGGTGGGGGGGCACGTCTAAAGAAATAAAGGACGCCAGAGGCAGGAGAGTGTGGTGTAAGAGGGGCTGGAAACGGGGACAGAGGCAAGCCCAAGCAGGGCCCCTAGGCTAGAGTTCATTGTTTATCCCACAGTCGGAAATAACTAAAGCTTTCATGCAAGGAGCGGTCCCACGAACAGAACTACATTTCGAGAAGATCATCCTCCCGGGACTTGCGGAGGTTCTTTCCATGTCTGCTGCTGTCCCCCTTGTCCAAGCCATCACCTTGTTCGTGCCCCATGGCAGTAGCCTCCTACGGAGGCACGGGGCACCTGGGTGGCTCAGTCGGTTAAGCGTCCGCCTTCAGCTCAGGTCATGATCCCAGGGTTCTGGGATCGAGCCCTGCATCGGGCTCTCTGCTCAGTGGGGAGCCTGCTTCCCCCTCTCCCTCTGCTGCTCTGCCTGCTTGTGGTCTCTCGCTCTCTCTAATAAATAAAATCTTAAAAAAAAAAAAAAAACAACCCAGTACGAATGGCAAGGAATTTCTTGTCAGAGGTGATGAGAGAGGACTTCTAAGTGTCTGGGGAACATGAGTGGGTTGATGTTGTTGTCATTCACTGAAACAACAAATACCGAGAGGGAGGACGAGATCTGAGGGACAGAGGACCATGAGTTCATTCTGCCCCGGCCACTCACTCTCCTCTCCATCCCCACCCAGGCCGGGCTCTGCCACATGCCCCGAGTTAGAGATACATGCTTCTATGTGGCTGCTTCACCACCATCTGGCATGCTTCACCAGGTCAACTTGCTCTAATCTTTCAAGGCTTCATTCAGGTATCATCTACTCTTTGAAGTCTTCTTAAGCTCCTCTTGGTTAGAAAGCCCTATGAACTCCCACTGTACCCCACAGCATGTCGCTCAGGCTACCTTTATGACTTGCACCGCATGAAATTAAATGGATAGGGGCACCTGGCTGGCTCAGTGGGTTAAAGCCTCTGCCTTCAGCTCAGGTCATGATCTCGGGGTCCTGGGATCGAGTCCTGCATCGGGCTCTCTGCTTGGCGGGGAGGCTGCTTCCCCTCTCTGTCTGCCTCTCTGCCTGCTTGTGATCTCTCTGTGTCAAATAAATAAATAAAATTAAAAAAAAAGAAATTAAATGGATATATGAGTGTAATATACATTCTTTAAGGACAGAAAAGCCCTGTCTTGATCTTCATTGCATCTGCTAGAATCTTTGTTATCTGGAAAACCCCAAGGCACACAGTAGGTGCTTGGTATACATTCATGGAACCAAACTAAAATGTGCTGCACAGGACAAAGAATAACTCTCCTGGGCATAATTTTGTATGGTTTATTTTATGCTCTTTGTAAGGTATCTTACCATGGATCTAGAGTAGCTCCTTTTCAAATGCCCCATCATCTGAGACTGAAATTAGCTCTTTCCCATATCACAACCCAGATTGGTTTTAAGTAGCAGGGCTAAATTAAATTACAGTACCATTTACTCAAAGCCTCAAAGTGGATAAACAGAAGCACTTAACATTAACAAGGCATTTGAGCAATTTCATTGGGATGTTTCTGCTTCGTTTAAAAAAATGAAATGGGGGGGACGCCTGGGTGGCTCAGTTGGTTAAGCAGCTGCCTTCGGCTCAGGTCATGATCCCAGCGTCCTGGGATCCAGTCCCACATCGGGCTCCTTGCTCGGCAGGGAGCCTGCTTCTCCCCCTGCCTCTGCCTGCCTCTCTGTCTGCCTGTGCTCGGTCGCTCTCTCTAACTAATAAATAAATAAAATCTTAAAAAAAAAATTTTAAAAAAATGAAATGGGAAAAAATATCCTTACTGTAATAAAATTTTCTGGGGGTAATTTTGGTGAGGGAAGACTTGTAATAGCTCATAGTCTTAAAGATGGAAGAGGCAATTAAGATGTCTAAAATTTAAAACACAAAACATTAGCAGAAACATAGAGAAGATCAAGTCTACCAGCTTTCACACGTAAAGTAAATGAATGAGGAAGAGCAAAATTGGTATCAGGAAGAAAAGTGACAAATTTTCAATGAAGCTGAATCTGGTGTTTAATGAAGTAAAACTATTAATTTGAACTATTTTCAACTTTAATATATGTCATTGTATTTAATGATACACAATATATGTCCTTCTAGGATGAACAAAGATACAAAGTCTATGAAAGTTTTTAAAGAAAGTAACAAATTCTCAACAGGTTTTCTAGTAAAAATGCTACTTTTGGAAATATGTAAAATCATATAAATCTTAAACTGTAATATTAGTACTTTACAAAGTTTTATTAAAATGGCCCTGAAACACCTTTTTAGACACAGAGCATTTTAAAGTTAGAAATGGACTGAAAATTTGTTTGGAGTAATTAAGTTTCTAAAAGGGGACTGGTTGGGGCGCCTGGGTGGCTCAGTGGGTTAAAGCCTCTGCCTTCGGCTCAGGTCATGATCTCAGGGTCCTGGGATCCAGCCCCACATCGGGCTCTCTGCTCAGCAGGGAGCCTGCTTCCCTCTCTCTCCCTGCCTGCCTCTCTGCCTACTTGTGATCTCTTTCTCTCTTTCAAATAAATAAATAAAATCTTTTAAAAAAAATAAAATAAAAGGGGACTGGTTGTTTATGGAATTCTTACCTGCACAAGGAAAATGATGAGAAAATAAAAATTTGCAATTCTTCTAAACTGTTCAAATAGATTCTTTGGGAGGAAATTCCAAAGGGTATACTGTATGGGAAGAAGAAAAAAAAGTATTATTAGAAGGAAAACTTGAAAAATCCTAATAACAACTCTTATGGGCCAGATTATTACAATACTTTGAAAACATATTAAAACCCACACCTCACACATACAAATATGCATACACTTAGAGGTATACTATATAAGAAATGAAGTTTTCATTTGGGGCATCACAGTTGGGTCATCTAGTCCCCAACTTCTGCTTTCCCTGACCTGATCTAAATTAGGTGCCTTGTCAGGCGTTCTCAGGTCACCCTATACTTCCTTAATAATACTCGTCACGGTGAATAACTATAGATGTGTGCATTTTTTATTAAAGTTTCTTCCTCAATACGCAGTAAGTTTCATAAGGACAGGCTGTTCATTTGTCTTTTTATTACTTTTACCCTAACATCTAGCAGACACAAAGTCACTCAATAAATTAGCTGGATGAATGAATGAACAAATTAATCCTTCTAGCTCAGCTAACCACTGGAGTCTGGTCACCATCACCGATATAACTCTGTCCCTATCAGCAACCCCCCCGACCTCCTCTATAGCTGAGGTGTACTCGTAACCCTGGGTCATGGAGGGCTTTCACTTTAATCGACAACACACCACGCTGGGCTTTGGTAACAGGTTAAAGGTTCAATGCTAAGGAGTACGTGGGCAGAAGAAAACGCTTGGGCCAACTGTTGAATCACACAGACTTTCTCACTAATATCTTAAGCTTAAGGACAAAGTCATTTAAAAATCCCCATGAGAGGGGCGCCTGGGTGGCTCAGTGGGTTAAAGCCTCTGCCTTCAGCTCAGGTCATGATCTTGGGGTCCTGGGATCGAGCCCCGCATTGGGCTCTCTGCTCATCGGGGAGCCTGCTTCCCCCTCTCTCTCTGCCTGCCTCTCTGCCTACTTGTGATCTCTGTCTGTCAAATGAATAAATAAAATCTTTAAAAAAGTCCCCACAAGAAGTTGCATTTTCTAGATATCTTAATAAAGACCAGAAACCAGAAAGAAAGAAAGGTTTCTTAACCTAAAATATCTAAATTTATACTTAAACGATCTCCACCACAAACATGGTGAGAAAATATCCATTAAATGAGGTAAGGTGGACTGAAATGCCAAAATTGCAGAGCCTGACACCATATATGTGAATTTACTACTACCCTCTCTCATGGGCTCAAGATTCAGGGAATCCCAAGAAAATGAAGATAAATGAAGGCAAACATATTCAGTAAAGGAGCTGCATTACAACCTAACATGCCAACCCAGAAAGCTCTTCGCCCAGGATTCATGGAAGTGCCTAAAGGAAGGTCATTCAAAATGAACTACAAAATTACAACGAGATAGCACCTCACACCTGTCATGATGGTTAAAACAGAAAAACACAAGACACATGGGTATTGGTGAGGATGTGGAGAAAAAGGAGCTGTTTCTCTTGCACCATTGGTGGGAGTGCAAACTGGTGCAGCCACTGTGGAAAACAGTATGGAGGGTCCTCAACAAGTTCAAAATAGAGCTACCCTACGATCCAGTCCTCAGACTACTGGGTATTTACCTCCAAAATACAAAACACTAATGCAAAGGGATACGTACTCCCCTATGTTTTTAGCAGCATTATTTACAAACCATGGAAGCAGCCCAAGTGTGTCCATCGACAGATGAATAGGTAAGAGGTGGTGTATATACACGATGGAAAACTATTCAGCCATAAAAAGGCTGAAATCTTGCCCATTACAAGAACGTGGATGGCGCTAGAGAGTGTGTGGGATTTAAGAAACAAAACGAAGGTTAAAAAGAAAGAAAGAGAGAGAAAGACAAACCAAGAAACAGGCTGTTGATGACAGAACAATCTGACAGTTGAGGGGCGGGGGCTGGGGGCGGGGCTGGGTGAAACAGGTGATGAGGATTAAGGATGTACGAGTCGTGATGAGCACCAGGTGATGTCTGGTGTGGAATCCCAGTGTTGAATCGCTACACTGCCATCTGGAACTCATAAAACACTGTATGCTAACTATACTGCAATTTCAAAACTGAATAAGCAACAATGAAAAACGAAGTACAGAATTGTGTGCATTTGCATCATTTGGGGGAAGAGAATCCACGCTTTTTTATCAGGTTCCGAAGGCAGCTTGTAACCAAAAACAAAAGGGGTCAAAACCACTGCTCTAGTCACTTTGAAGCTGATATAGTCCAGGATCAGCACTTAACTGTCCCGATGACTTAAGATCAATTTTCTAAAACAATAAGCAAAACTCCCACAACAGGCTAACAGCTGAGCTTCTGGCTTGTTGACCTTCTGTTCCCTAACTAAGGGGTTTTTAATTAAACAAACAAACATCAGGGACTGTTAGAGTCCTCTGTGGGGTGTTAACACATCAAAAGGGAACATTTTTGTTGTTGTTTCTAGGCCCCCACTGTTTGTTTACCACTGTTTTAACTTATTAGATGAACTGCTTCCTTGGGGAACTCTGGTTATTACCGTTACAGGAAACTGTTGCTGTATGCCCTCCTCTTTCCTGTATCAGGCCATGAGCTATCACAGGGTCAGGGAACACATCATAAGCCCCTTACCACAGCTGCCTAGAACAATGTTTGGTACAAAGAAGGCACAAGAACTCTTGATCTTAAGTTTTGGCCATTTATTCCACTGCTGGTTACCAAGGTGAAGCAGAACTTTCTTTTTTTTTAAGTACCACTCTTTCTCCCATAAATTCAAAAGAGTAAAGGGAGTTACCAGGACACCAGGATTTAGTAACTAGCTAAAAAGGCACTGTCCAGGGAGTCTGAAAAGATTCAAAGAAATGTCCAATAAATTCTACTGAAAATCTGCGTTTTAGAAATGAGGGAGATTGCTAGTGTAATTTTAGGCTTGAAGCTTTAAATTCAAGACAGTCTTTCACATAGGAGTTCTAAATTTAACCTCGGGCATACCTTCAAAGAGTTAGGTGGTGCTCACAGATTCTTAACCCACTGAAGCACCTTCAAGATTAAGGCTCAGAATTTTTAAAGAAAAAAAATGTGTAATGGGGAAATTATGATGGAAACTAAAGATCCTAGCAGCAAGCAATCAGTGTTCCTTTTGCTACCGAAGGAGATTTCCAAATTTTGTACCAGCTACAAAATTCTGGTGATTCCCAAAGGTTCCTGCTGATTGTATTAAAGTAGGAAGGCCTCAGACAACAAATTTTTCTATGGAAAAGTATGTGTTCTGCTAGAAGAAAAGACTAATCTTATCAGTAAGTAAAATTTAGATCAAAGTGTTTATCCTCAGTGTTCCCTGCATTAATCAGACTTACTCCCAGTCTTTACCAGGCATTACTGGTGCTATGAGTAAATAAAAAGCACCCATTAACAGAAAGGTATTTTTATCATCAAAGAGTTAAAAAAGGAAGTCAACACTTGCTACAAAGCTGGAAGGCAGCTAACATATGCTATAAATCGTACATTTCTTCAATAAAATATTCTGGTCAAAAGACAATCTGAGGAAGGAAAAGTTCAAATTATGAAAACATTGTTCTCTCCAGAAGGGACCCAAAGGCCTCTTTTAAAGAGAGATCAAGGGACACCTGGGTGGCTCAGTTGGTTGAGCGGCTGCCTTCGGCTCAGGTCACGATCCCCTCGCATCCTGGGATCGAGTCCCGCATCGGGCTCCTTGCTTGGCGGGGAGCCTGCTTCTCCCTCTGCCTCTGCCTGCCACTCTGCTGCCTGAGCTCGCATTCTCGCGCTCGCTCTCTCTCTCTAATTAATAAATAAATAAAATATTTTAAAGAGCGATCAGGCCACACACACGAGGCTGAGCGAATCATGAGTACTGCTCAGGACCGCAGTAATAGCAATCGCAGAAATATAATTGAACAAGCCCACCTACCATTTACTGAGTCATTACTACAGGCCAAGCACAGTGCTTAAACTGTGGATTACTTTATTTTATCCTCACCACAATCCTCTGAGGTAGTACTGTTAGTATCTCTGTTTTGCAGATAAGAAAACTGAGACACAGAAGGGTTCAGTGCCTTACTTTAAATTCAGACCCAGGTCTTCTGTCTACAAGAATGAAGCTCTTTACCACTACGATATATGTACGCTCTCCTCTCCTAATTAGTCATTGTATTAAGATTTCATTCTTTTTCTCTAGTTCACTGTCATTTCCTCTTTTTCTGCTCTAGAGCTTTTAGGAAAAAGCATGGTAAACTAGAAAAACCGTCAACATGTAATATTTACAGAGAAAAGAGAGATGCTAGTTTATCAATGCAGAAATGTTCAGTTCTTTACTCTGATTTCTAAAAGATATATACAGATACAGACGTAGATATGCAAATCTGTTCAGAAACAACCTTTATTTGCCTTATGAGCTCTTGACTATTAAAAAAAATCCAAATGTACTGTTTTGCCTACCAGTAAAACTGAAGCTAGATGAAATATTATATTAAATATGAAAAGATTTGACAATTAAACAGTCTTCTAGGTCTTTTACAATGTGAAATCGGGAAATACATCACAACAAAATGGTCACATTAGTTCAACGACAGTGACATTAGCATGTTCCACATAACACACTACGGAAAACAGTAATTCCCCGGAAAATATTTTAGATTTTCTTTGATGCAAAACACGAGAGAAAACAGAGAAACGAGCCCCAATGGTACAATGACGCAAAAGGGGCTTTTTATTCAGAGCCACCAGACCTCACAAAGCAGTTCTGCTCCAGGCTTTATGGCTTACTCTGCTTGGTGACCATGGCACTGACTTAAGTTTCTCTGGGTTTGCTTCCTCCATCTGTACAGTCAACAGGTCGAACAGATAATCTCGCAGGATCTTTCAGTTCTGTAAGTCTATGATTCTGAGTCAAAGGACTACTACTGCTATCTTGGATCTTACAGGGGGAATTAATAATTTTTAATCAAAGGACTAGTCCCCATCCTGAGCACAGGTATGAAAACTTCTGGCTGAGGACAGATTTTCTGCCATAAGGCTCAAGATGAACAGGAAACAGACATTTTATCCAATGACGCTCAGAGTGTTCTATAGGCCAATAGACACATGCTCATTAGGCAACAGTTTTTACTCATTCTGCCCATATTTTACATGTTAATCTCCTACTTAAGTATAATCTGTACATCAGTACCTCAAGAAATCACATGTGTGTTTGAAAACCAAATGTTACATTTTTAAAGGAAGGGCATAATTTTGTTTCAGGTCCTAGGTGTTCGCAAACTTGTAGGGATCCAACTTTCGCTAACATCTTACAACTGCCTTGCCTGGCTACCTGAAGAAGTAAGGACAATCTATCAAGATCTGTCAATCTATCGATTATCTGCCATCCAGCACCCAGTACCCAACCTGGTCAGCCAAAGGTAAAGACTAGCAAGTCAATATTGGTAGAATGAGGGCGACTGGGTACTAGGAACGATGAGAGTGCTTTTAGGTAAGCAACATCAGCTCCGTTTCACTGATGAGGACATTCACGCTCAGAGATTAATTTGACCAAATTGTCAGGCAAGAGTGTACTTGAGGGGCTCCCCAGTGAAACAGAAAGAGAGATAAATGTTGTTTTAGGGCAGCGCCCTCCCAAAGAATGCAAATCATTTAGAACCTAGTCCATCCCCTTAAGAGAAATTCAGGAAGCTTTGGGCAAGTAGATAATTCCTAGTTTTAGCGTGCTTTAAGGCTTAATGTAGTATGTATCATCAACAGGCACTATGAATAATAAGGGAAAGCAAGTCAATAATATTTCAGCTGTAACAAGACAGAGTGATACTCTTTAAAGAAAAACAGCCTTTTGGCAGGATGATGACCACAGCTGGTATATGGTACAGGTGTGCACACCCATGTATATGCATATACAAATACACCAGCTTCCTTGGAAGCACAGATAAGTGCATTATCCGGTTCACTATATGAATCACTATATGTATGTACCGAATTAAAAAAAAAAACAACTTACCTTGGATGAGACTATTCTATTATCACAAAATCTTTGTGCAATGTAAGCTTCTGTTTCTGAAACTGGATGATTGCCAACAAACACTGTGCGTGTACCAACTCTTTTCTCTTCTCCAGCACACTGATCAAGAGAAAGGGGGGGAAAAGTCAGTTTCTTATCACATTTGTCCATGCTTCTGCTGAGTTCAGAGTCTTTGCCGAAGCACATCTGACAATCCCCGAGAGAGAGAGAGAGAGAGAGAGAGAGAGCGCGCGCACCAGCGAGGAGAGAAAACCCTGTTAGGCTATTCAAACTCCACTGGGCTCTTAGCTGTTGGCTTAGTAAAGATTAGTGAGAGGGCTTGAGACAACTGCTCTGAGGCCAAGCCTACTATTTTAAAATGTGTAAATTTAAAAAAATCCTAGAATTGCCATTTTTCTTTCTTCCACAAAATCTCAACTGTCACCATCACAGCAGCACACTCAAAAGGTCAGATTGGAAATATTTAATATATCATACAACAACCACTGAAGACCATTTTGTCAGTTCCTTACCAGAGAATACAAAGCAGAATGCAAATTACTTCTAAATAGAAAATAATTACTTGTTAAAGTAGAGATACAGAATGGCTGTCTCGGGCCACCTTGGTAGCTTAATGGGTTAAGCGTCTGCCTTCGGCTCAGGTCATGATCTCAGGGTCCTGGGATTGAGCCCCACATCGGGCTCTCTGCTCAGCAGGGAGCCTGCTTCTCCCTCTCTCTCTGCCTGCCTCTCTGCCTACTTGTGATCTCTCTCTCTCTTCCTGTCAAATAAATAAATAAAATCTTTTAAAAAATAGAATGGCTGTTTCTAACAATGATCAACTATTTCTACAAAGAAAAGTTGTAATTCTTTGGTTTTATAGGAAAGACATCCTTTGTGATTTCTCAGAGCCTACTGTCAAAAAGTCCCATTTCACACAATGTATCTCTGATGTCCATTTTACATTTTTAATTTTAATCAATTTTTTTTTTTTAAAGAGAGGGAGACGGGGCTCGGGGCAGAGGAAGGAGAGAGAGAGAATTCCCAAGCAGGTTCCACAGCCAGTGTAAAGCCTGAAGCAGGGCTCGATCTCACAACCCTGAGATAATGACCACAGGCGAAATCAAGAGTCATTTGCTTAACCAACTGAGCCACCCAGGTGCCCCCAACTTCTACATTTTAAAAGAAGGTTCTAGAAGTTCTAGAATCTAGAAGTTCCAATGTTGAGCTCTGTTTTACCTTACCTTTTTACTTCACTGAAGCTTTACTTTGTTTTTTGTTTTTAAAGATTCTCCAATAAGTTTATTTTGCAATTTTTTTGCGTTTTATGTTTTATTGGCTTAGTGTTATAGAGAAAAATGTACACAATTTTGAACACTGAGCTATTTATCATTTTAATATGAATTCAGATATTCTTTAGTTTATTTCTGACCTTCAAATGCAGCAGCTCATAAGTTTAGTGTAAGTATTCTTGCTGCCCCATCCTACCCCAACACTGAGTCAGAATTCAAGATACACGTACATATACAAATACAAAACACACACATAAACAGACACAAGCCTTTTATGAAGTAAGCAAATCTTTTATAATGTAAATAACGGTTCCCTTTTGGAACACTGCATATCCAGTGCATGCCTTTTTTGAAATTGGGATATTCACGCTTATCAGACACAATCTTTATTAAGTGAAACATTTATCTCTTTGCAAACTCAGGTAATTCTTGAGAGCAATATTTTTCTTACTGATCTAAAAAGAACAGAGTGTGGAAGGTCAAAGAGGAAAATCACCTGAAATGATCAAAACAGAAGAGGTCTGAAAAAGAATATATTTAATAGTGTAGGGAGAAATATTTAAAGTCTAGATTCTATTGAAAATCTTGATATTCAAAGGAATAGCTTGGGACCCATTGCCAAAAACTCAGATGTTTTTCTCAGTTAATTACAACAAAGAATGTTTATTTCAGAAGATACATTAAGTCTTTGAAGTAAGAATGAAAGGATCATACAATTTAATTTCTATATAAATGACTGAATATACAAAGTATCAAAGATAAACAGCAGTGTAGCAAGGAAACAAATTGGTAGAAATAATTACTCAACCAGTAGCAGTAATTAAGACCACCATCTGAAAGATCTTCTATACACCAAGAACAAAAATTGTTGTTATAAGATTTTACAGCATACAACTGAATTCAATTCTAATGCACTACCATTATACCTCTTTCTTCTTCAGTATTAGTGGACCCACATCATTTCCTATCAATTCACAGTGTTTATTATCCGAACCATCACATTCAGGAAAGTCCTAGAACACCAACACTGACAACAAGCTGCTTTAGTAAGACACAGATCTTCGATGTTTACTTCATTTACTACTTTGGGATTTTCCTTTTGTATTTTAAGATTCATCAAGCTTGGGGCGCCTGGGTAGCGCTGCCCATTAAGTGTCAGACTCATGGTTTCAGCTCAGGTCATGAACTCAGGGTCATGAGACAGAGCCCTGCTAAGGGCTCCCACTCAGCCCCAGCCCCAAGTCTGCTTACGTTTCTCTCTCCCTCTGCCCCACTGCCCCACGCTTTCTCTCTCTCTCAAATAAGTGAATAAATCTAAAAAAAAAAAAAAAGATTAATCAAGCTATTGTCCTGTTGTTTTTCCTTTGAGAGGAATGGACGAGTTGCAAGGGAGCTATGTAGTGCAAGCACACTAAAGAAAGGCGATAACCGAAGCCATTCTGAAACCATGAGCGGAGTGAACCGGTTACGCTCTGGGGGACAGAGAGCTGCTTTAGCTGCAGGAAGCTGTGCGATCAGGATGTGGGCCAGCTCTCCTGCCGCCATCGTCCCCAGCAGCCACCACTCCTGAGACTCACTGCTCTCCAGCTGAGCTGCCACGCCTCTACTCTGTTTTCTTACCTTAAATCAGGATAATACGCTTTTTAAAAAAGATTTTATTTGAGAGATTGAGAGAGAGCATGAATGCGGGGGTGGGGGGGGGAGAGAGGGAGAAACCGACTGCCCGCTGAGCGGGGAGCCCGAGATGGGGCTTCAATCCAGGACCCAGAGATCGTGACCTGAACTGAAACCAAAAGACGCCTAACCGACTGAGCCATCCAGGAGCCTCTGGAATGGTCTCCTTTGATGTTACTATATTATCATGTTTGAGACAACCACACATTAAAGTCAAAAAAAGACAGGAACCGATATCCACATACATATTTCCATTATTTTTTAAAAAGAATTCCCTAGCCCAGAAAGTTTTAAAGTACGTAGGCTCAAGGATTTTCCTTCCTTTCGATGATCTATTTAAAAGCTAAAGATGTAATAATCCTGACCCTAAAGTGATCATTTTTTAGCAAGACTACTTATAGATCGCAAAGTTCTCCAAATGTCTGTTTGGATGCATTTCAATCTGAATTTTTGTACCTTATATCGATATTTTAGGGAAAATGATATTTTAGTTTAAAAAGGTAAAAACCAGGGTGCCTAAGTGGCTCAGCTGGTTAAAGCCTCTGCCTTCTGCTCAGGTCATGATCCCAGGATCCTGGGATTGAGCCCCACATTGAGCCCTGCATCAGGTTCTCTGCTCAGCAAGGAGCCTGCTTCCCCCACACCTCTCTGCCTGCCTCTCTACTTGTGATCTCTGTCCGTCAAATAAATAAATAAAATCTTTAAAAAAAATAAAAAGGTAAAAACCAACCAAAAATACAGATAAGACCTCTTGACCCATTATTTTCATTAAAGCTTCTTAAATACTTATTTAGTGGGGTACTGCTTTCAAACTCTGTAGGGAATCAGTCAAAAAGTAATTGGGATGGGGCACCTGAGTGGCTCAGTGGGTTAAAGCCTCTGCCTTCTGCTCGGGTCGTGATTCCAGGGTCCTGCAATCGAGTCCCATGTGGGGCTCTCAGCTCAGCGGGGAGCCTGCTTCCTCCATTCTCTCTCTCTCTCTCTCTGCCTGCCTCTCTGCCTACTTGTGATCTCTGTCAAATAAATAAATAAAATCTTTTTTAAAAAAAGTAATTGGGATAAATTCAAGTAGGAGACAGCTTAGTTGTTTCCACACTTGCCCAGAAACAGGGCTTTATTAGAACAATTGACTGTATAAAGTCCTTCGCATGCTAAGATTCCATGGTAAATTTTCAAACAGTTCCTGATTATCATTCCAGTAAACAAACACCTTTACCAGAATGGCAGCAATAGGGGCATGTGGGTGGCTCAGGTCATGATCGCATGGGTTGTAAGATGGAGGCTCAGGTCATGATCGCATGGGTTGTAAGATGGAAGCCTGCACTGCGCTCCCTGCTCAGCAGGGAGTCTGCTTCTTCCTCTCTCTCTGCCCCTCCCGCCTGCTCCTGCATGTAGTCTCCTTCTCCCTCTAATAAATAAAGTCTTTAAAAAAAAAAAAGAATGAAAAGAATGGCAGCTATATACATTTTGATTCCGGGATGGACTTCTTTGTTTGCAACTGTAATATACAAGGTCCGACATGGCTTACTGATAAGAGCACTAAATTATCCATAATCTCCATTTTACAAAATGTAAACAAAGGAAACACACCTTGCTGAACTATAGCTCATTTCACCCTTATCCTCATCTTCTGTTGCAAGTTACGGTCTTCTTCGCTGTAGTCCCTACAACAGCCCCGAACCTTAATAAGGTACAGACTTGAATTACAGAAACTGTCAAATTACTCGATAATTCTGCATATACATATTCATATGTATTTACAACCTTTAGTATTTGTATGGTTTAGTTTTTCACACAACCAAGAAGTGGCTATCGAGTAAATAAGGAAGAGTTACCTTTTTTTTTTTAAAGATTTTATTTATTTATTTGACAGAGATCACAAGGAGGCAGAGAGGCAGGCAGAGAGAGGAGGAAGCAGGCTCCCCGCTGAGCAGAGCCTGATGTGGGGCTCGATCCCAGGACCCTGAGATCATGACCTGAGCCAAAGGCAGAGGCCTAACCCACTGAGCCACCCAGGCGCCCCAAAGAAGAGTTACCTTTTATGCCAGTTCTCAGATCATCCTACAAATGGAAAGGAGGAAGAAGAAAAGGAAAATAGGGAGAGGGTCAGTGAAGCGGGATGTTTCCTGCACTAAAACAGATTGTTCTCCTCGGTTAACAGTGGCCACTGATTAGCTTAAAACAAAAATGAACTGGTAGTTCCTCCATTCTGAATGGTCTTCAACTTTCTTCTCTGGCAGGTAATGGCATTCCAGAGAACAAAAGGAAGGAACAAGCTTAACACAATTTTTGAGGCACATAATATTTTTATGAATTCCCTACATTGTGAATGGCATTTACAGTTCGACTAAGAGCTTTCGCCATATATTATCTCTCTGATCACCTTCAAATAAGGCCTACGTGACCTCTATCTCTATTAAGTTGGAGAAAATGGATTGAAATTGCTGTGCAGGTTTGGGAGGGTGAGGGAGGAAGCTTCTGGCAGTGATCATTGTTAGATGAAAAAGGGGCCTGAAAGGAGCTGTATCAAGTCCATTCCTGAGCATTTTTCAAAAAGGGGCAAAGTCTCTTCAGCCCAAGGCAGTTTTGGGTCTGCAGCTGCCTGGGACAGGCTGGAGTGGGGTGAAACAGAGGACCTTTCCATGCTTGCTTCACCCTAAAATCTGAAGAACCTGCAATTTCTGGTGGAATTTGCTCTAACTTAGAACATTGTTTAGTTTGCATAAAAATGGCAGTGCTGAACTCATGTGTAAATTCCACTGTAATTTTCCACTTGCTGCCAATGTTGAGTGTTAAGACAGTGGTTTTAGGTTCCTGTCATTGTGAATAATGTAGGTAGGTGCCTTAGCCAAGGCAGAGAAACTCCAAGTAGGAATCATAAAAAAATTTCCCTTTTGGATGGCACACGATGTAGTCTGGAGTGGGAGTATATGATTCCTGCCACCTCATAATGAATTTTAATTCATTAAGAGTCGATCCTGTGTTGAACTGCTTCCCATCCAAATGTCCTTAGAAATGGCATTTTTAAAAACTGAAATATGCTGGCAGGGGTTCTATTTTAATGACACATCATACACTATAATAAAAAGTATGGAAAATATTAAAAAATATATACTTATAATATACAAGTTAACAGAGAAACCAAGTCCATTTTTTCCCTCAAAATGAAACCACCCTTTTGTGCCCTTGATTTGTACTTCCACAGTATAAACTGACTGTTGTAGGGGGAAAAAAAGTCAAGTAATTTATACCAAAACATAGTGTCTTAAGAAAAATCAGGGAAATGGCGCTGTTATTCAACTTGTACCATGCCTTTGCTTGTCATGACAAATAAAAAGCTTTTTAAAGTATAATTTGTTTCCTGATTGCCTCCAGACTAGTTACTCAATAAGAACGGAGAGAAAATAGAGACCTCAATATAAGACTGTCACTATAAAGGCTGGCACAGAATCTAAAACAGGGCTCATGTCCCCGTCCTTTCCGGGTGCTTGCAGACTTAAAATCTGTCACTTAGTTATAGATCAATGGTTCTTAATTCTGGCCACACACTGGCTTTAAACACAACACCAATGCCTCGGTCTTTTTTTTTTTTTTTAAGATTTTATTTATTTGACAGACAGAGATCACAAGTAGGCAGAGAGGCAGTCAGAGAGAGAGGAAGGGAAGCAGGCTCCCTGCTGAGCAGAGAGCCCGATGAGGGGCTTGATCCCAGGACCCTGGGATCATGACCTGAGCCAAAGGCAGAGGCTTTAACCCACTGAGCCACCCAGGCACCCCTGTTTGTTTTTGTTTTCTTAAAAGACTTTATTTATTTATTTGACAGACAGAGAGGGCACAAGAAGGCAGAGAGGCAGGCAGAGAGGGGGAGGCAGGCTCCCCGCTGAGCAGAGAGCCCCAAGCGGGGCTCGATCCCAGGACCCTGAGATCATGACCTGAGCTGAAGGCAGAGGCTTTAACCCACTGAGCCACCCAGGCACCCCTGCCTCGGTCTTTTATTTAATATTTATAATATTTAAATTTCCTGGAAGCTCATTTACATTTCTGAAGTAATTAAAATAATTTAAACAATTAGCTTTACAAAGCATAAAGATACAAATAACCCTCAAACAGTGCCCCCTCCAATCACTTTAAGCTGCTCATAAAATGAGATTCCCCTTCAATACTTATTTTGCCTGTGGTTAATCTACTATCAATTTTGATCACAGATAATGAAAATTATAGGCCCTGATGTGATGCAAAGCTACTCGGGTTATCAGCAAATCATCACTGAGTCATCCCTGGCAATTAGAGCATTGTTTTTACTTGTTTATGTTTATATTTAAAAAAAGTTTAGGGGCCCCTGGGTGGCTCAGAGGGTTAAAGCCTCTGCCTTTGGCTCAGGTCATGACCCCAGGGTCCTGGAATCGACCCCCCCACATGAGCCCCATATCGGACCCTCTGCTCAGCAGGGAGCCTGCTTCCTCCCCTCTCTCTCTGCCTGCCTCTCTGCCTACTTGTGATCTCTGTCAAATAAATAAATAAAACCCTTAAAAAATGTTTTTAAAGTAGACTCTGCAACCAGCTTGGGGTCCCACATGGGGCCTGAACTCACGACACTGAGATGGAGACCCAAGCCTAGGTCAGGAGTCAGCTCAACCCACTGAGCAACCCAGGAACCCCAAGGTATTATTTTTATTGGTCATCAGACTGCTCTTTGTGAGTTATTAAAGCAAATGTTAAGTATCTGCTCAGAAATGAACAGAAAACGATTATTGAAAATTCTGAAAACCTGGCAATAATTTAAAACTGTTCTCTCTGCACCCCAGCCCTAAAGCTATTTTCTTTGCTGAAGCACTAATATTTTTGAACAGCATAATCAGTCTTAAAAAGGTCAAATGAACTCAAAATTGAAAGAAAGAACTAGCATTTCATTAAAATTTCAGGCAACTACCAAGACGCTCCTGAAAGTCAGGATTTCTGTCCCAGGGTTGGGAGGGGTGAGGTGCAGGGAGCAGAGCACCGCAGTGCCAGGGAACATTTCCAGTGTATTAAGCCTCTTGCTTAAAATTGCTACAATGTATTCAGAGGTCACATTGCTGAGGTTTCCAAGCCCACTCCATTACAAGAAGCCAAGAAGAATAATCTTGATCTGTAATAGATAGTCATAACTCTAAAAGGAGCCTTAAAATCACACTTTTCAGATTTTGTTTTTATGGCATCTTCTTAAGTGATTAAGCTGTCTCTCTCCTTTGCCAGGGGTAGTGAAGCAAGACCAGGATAAGACACTTTGTGTCGTCTTGCCTTTAAAGCTTAATCACGGTCATATTAACCAAAAATCTCAACCACCTGATCAAAAGACAAATAAATACTCAAAGTACAGCCCTAGACACAAAGATTGTCTCTAATTAGGCATTCCTGATGGCAGCACATTTAACAGAACGGAATCTCCTATAGGAAACGGATACGAAACCCCACAAAACCAAAAACCCCCAATCAGCAAGCACAATGCTTAGGACTTAGGTACGAACAATGCCTCGTTTGCAAACTCAAGAGTTAGACTTTGAGTATCTAAATGTGATCGGCCGAGAGTTTCACTTCACCGGGGACAATCAATTCTACATGTTCTCAATCTGATACCCCTTCCCCACCACGCCTTTACTCCGAGAGCCTCGGGGCTACGAAACGGTGGCTGTGAAGATGAAATATCGCTGTCTTTAGGATGGCTAATAATCGATAGATCAAAACTGCTGTAAGCACTTAGTAATTCAACACTCTAACAGAAATTTCCTTAACGATTCAAAGATTGTTCCATTTACAGAAAGTAACCTGGGGTTCTTTAAGTTCAGACAGGGGCTCAGCAACTCCGCTTTCCTTTTCCTTGCTGACAGTATTTCTCTAACCTAGAGCCTGACAATATGCACACAAACTCGAGATGAACTCACCATACAGGTCTATAAGCCTGGAGAAGTTATTTTCCACTTTCAGTATCCACAGCTACATACTACCTTGCATTCCAAACACTTCACAAGCTTAAAAAAAAAAAAAAATCTCACCAGAGAGGTCCCTAACTTGGAAGGTTAGGGACGACTGATAACCCTGCAAAGCATTTACCATAGCCCTGGGGAAATGGATAAAAATGTATATGCAAATAGAAAGCTGTAAGTCCCCAAGACCTCAAAGCCCAACCTAGCTGAAAAGAGATCAGAATAAAATATAGATCACAAACCTCAGAGGCAGGAGGGAAAGATGGGACCATCTGCATACCGACCCGTGAAAATTTGCTAACACAGAGGCAGCTAAATCGCAGAGAAAACGCCGCAGATTATCAAGCAACTTGTGCCAACCCCTGTGATCCTTGCAAAGTTTCTCAGAATTCGGGAAGACAGCCAACTGTGGCTTGCAAGTTTCTGTACCTCCAAGGGAGGCGGCAAAGGAAGCGCTAGAAAGCTGGTTTGTTCCTTAAGGCTTGGAAGCAACACGCTGGTGTCCCGGCCTCTGTTATCACATCGTCTGACATTTCTTTTTGTTACTCTTCTCCAAACACGTGATTCGCCTTTGTAACTTTGGATTTTAAAATACCACTGAAAAAGACTAGTATCACAGAGAAGACCAGAAATGAAAAATATGGAAAAAAAAGAAAAATAAAAAGACTAGCATCTTGCGCCACATAGCATTTTTCTCCTCATCTTATAAAAGTTCTCTTCTAACCCATGCCTACAATAGATGGACTATGACAAGAACTGGAATTAAAAAACAACAACAACAAAAAAAAACACAAAAAAACTTTTTACAAAAGTTCAATTGAACTTTGGGTTTCAGTCAGGTAAATAGTTTAAGAGGAAGAGATACAACCTAGACATTCGCTATGATACACTGAGTCACCACCCCCCCACCAGAGAGTCACTATTACTGTACCCTGAAGCTTCAAAAACACGTAGCAAAATATTCATATGGCCTAAACAGAAGGTTTTTGTGAAGTCCCTTAGGGCTGAAGGATTTTTTATCACTCTTTAGAGATCTCACAGGTAAGGCAGTTTTATCTCAGCAGCAAACAGTATGACGCCCAACAATGGTTAGGAAAGGAACCACTGAACATTATGGTGAAAAGTGCCTTTACCAGTATCTACCTAGAAGACACAAATTTTCATCCAAATATCACTTTCTAGGTTGCCAGAGAAGAATTTTCATTACAGTGTATGAAGACATAAACCTTGGCAGAGAAAACAAACAAACAAACAAAAAACCATTGTAGAAGAGGTGCCTGACTCCCCAAAAGGGGTTTTCTCTCCCATTTCAATGATAGCATCATTATTATAAAAGTGATAGTAAGTTTCTAGAAAGGTCTAACAGCTCAAATGTATGCTGGAGTATGTCCAGTGGAACCAATGAATGCATCCCCAGTATTGTTAAATATTATACAGAAAGCAAACTAGCTAGAAAATAAATGTCCAGGATGTAAATGTAATCGGTTTAAATAGCATACCCAGGCTATACCTGTTATTTTGACATCCCCAACAAAAGAGGTAAGTAAAAAACAAGCTTCCATTGTGGAGGAAGGCTGAGCTGAATAACCAAGAGGGCCTGAGTTGTGACTCAAGCCTCACAAAGGTAGCCCTTTCCGCGGTGCAGCAATGTCTTTAAAGAAGTCTGTTCTTGAAAACAGCACCTTCCCTATAGCTGAAGGCTTTTAGGGTAAGATTTGGAGGGAACAGGAGAAGCAATAAAGACGTGACCCTGGGAAGTACTATTGATACCTATGCTTATACTATACACCTTGTTATGTACCTACGACTTATAGGTGAGCCTCCACTTTAAGAGTAAAAGAAGGTCCAAAAACAAAGGGTAAAAGAAGGTCAAAGAACTTAAAAGACTGCTTATTGTAGGATTAGCAAAACACCCAGAGATCACTTTAAAAAGACTGTAAAGGCTATTTACTTAAGAAAAGGATGAAGCTTGCAGGTACTAACCAACTATGTGAATATTAAAATTCCAGGAACCGGGTCAGCAGCATAGAACTAGGCAACGGCCTCAACATAATTCAAGTGTAAATGTGTTATTTTCACATTGTGTTCCAGCAAGAAAGTTTCTGGCTCTATGGAAGACGCATAGGCAATTCTGATCTGAGGTCACCCCTACACAAAGGGACAGGGTGAATCATGGCCCATTGGCAGAGAGTGCTTGGCGCTGACAACACTGTTCCTTAGCGTGCATGGAGAGGACTACAGGTGGCCAGGGAGGTTGTCAGGTGGCACGTCTGCCCACTAGTGAGGCCCACTCAAGGAGTTCCCAGGAGACTGCTGTCTATAAGATAAGCCATGGGTCCTTTGGAATTGATCTGCCGTCAAGGCTGTAAAATTAGCAAACCATTTCTCCCTTCACGGCAGAGCACATGGTCACTTGGGAACTTTCTTGGAACTTCTGATGCTCTTCTCTAAATCTCCCTTCTTTCCTCCCAAAGGTTTTAGATTCGAAGCTGCTGTGCACTACAAAGACTGGGTGCTGCTATAAATTTAACAGGTGACCTGTAACTATTCCTAAAACATGCTTAAAAGACTTACCAGAAATTAGCAATATGTTTGAAGCATAATGTCTAACTTTCAGTATATTTAAGAAAGACCACATCAAATACTTGATTTATTAATGGCTTCACTGTATTATTCATGTGCATTATTGTTTGTGTATAATAAAAATTGATTTGTGGGACGCCTGGGTGACTCAGTTGGTTAGGCAGCTGCCTTCGGCTCAGGTCATGATCCCAGCGTCCTGGGATTGAGTCCCCCATCGGGCTCCTTGCTCGGCAGGGAGCCTGCTTCTCCTTCTGCCTCTGCCTGCCACTCTGTCTGCCTGTGCTCGTTTGCTCTCTCTCCCTCTCTCTCTGACAAATAAATAAATAAAATCTTTTTTAAAAAATCGATTTGTGAGGGGCGCCTGGGTGGCTCAGTAGGTTAAGCATCTGCCTTCGGCTCAGGTCATGATCTCAGGGTCCTGGGATCGAACCCCACATCCGGCTCTCTGCTCAGCAGGAAGCCTGCTTCCCCCTCTCTCTGCCTGCCTCTCTGCCTACTTGTAATCTCTCTCTCTGTCAAATAAATAAATAAAACCTTTAAAAAAAATTGACTTGTGAAAAAAATTTTAGGGGGAGGGAGGGGACAAGGAGGGGAGAGTGAGAGCAAGAGAATGAATCTTAAGCCCGGTGTGAAGCCTGACTCGGGGCTCCATCTCACAACCCTGAGATCATGACTTGAGCCAAAATCAAGAGTCAGATGGAAACTTAACTGACTGAGCAACGCAGGATCCCTGATTTGTGAAATTTCAATATACCTTTGGGTAGTGCCAACTAGGAGTGCCACCATAAGATGGACTGGAAGAATATCAGAATATATCACACAATGTTTCCCAAACTGCATAGCACGGGACAATAATGAGGTTCCTCAGAGAACCTCTGGGCAGCAGGGAAAGGCTGCTCCTATAATCCTCCCTCCCAGGCAGTGCTATTCCTTTTTCTTTTTCTTTTTTTTTTTTAAGATTTATTTATTTTAGAGCGAGAGTGAGCACACACGAGTGGGAAGGGAAGAGGGAGACAGAATTTCAAGCAGACCCCAAGATGAGATGGAGCCCGATGTGGCACTGGATCTCACAACCCTGGGATCATGACCTGAGCTGAAACTAAGAGTCGGATGCTTAACCCACTGCACTACCCAGGTGCCCCTGGGCAATGCTATTCTAATATATTTCTTACCTCTTCACAATCAGTAATATCAGCAAGGCACTCAAGAATATGAGGTGAGATAATTGTTAAATCCGTGACAACTTCTCTCCGTGCAGGCCAAAAATACATAAGGAAAATTAAGCGTTTGGCCATGATCCCAAGTGGGTGCTTCTGCTTCTAAGGCTTAACTCTAAGAGGCAAGAAACCAGGAGATCTTGGTTCTAATTGCCTTCTACCGATGAGTCTGTGTGTGTCTTGGAGAAGTCCGAGAACTGATGTTTTCCTAGGTAACTCAAGGAGAGCTTGACTGAGTAATCTAAAAAGATACAGGGGAATCGGGGCCAGATTTCGAGCAATAAAACAGGAAATGTGGTTTTGGATGTTGTATCATTTGCCACCTGTTTCAGCCTGGACCAAAACAAACTGTTTAAGGGTGGGAAAGAGATTCCTTGTTTGACAATAAAGAGTAATTTATAAGCCAATGCACATGAGAAAATAATGTATTGAGGATGAAATTTATTCATAGGCTTCAAAGTAGAAAAGGAAGGAAAAATAAAGGAAACACAAGTCACCAAGAACAAAGAAAGGCTCGTGTGCCTTCAGGGTGCTAATTTTGGCACACTAAAAGGTACATTAGCTTTTTGGGGCTTTAAGGACGCCCATTTAAACCACCACAGTGTCAATTTATTTAATAGTAACCTTTACCTATGAAAAAATGAATGCCTTCTCAAATATGCCTGTGACCCAAGGGAGACAGTTTATTCTTCTGATAAAATAGAATGAACTCTATGTCCTGGCAGTCAGGGTACAAATAACCCCAAGTTTAAACAGGTTAGGATTAACGACCATTAAGAACAATTTAAAAAATTAATGAACCATTTAGAATCACAAATTTTACTTGTACAAAGGTTTTTTACTATAAAATGAAACACACGCAGAGATAGAAAACCACTTGAAAGAATTTTTATTAGAGCAGACACATTCAAAATGTATGACTTCTCAAAAACGAGCACTAAAACTCACCCTAAAGGTCATACCACCCCCAGACCAAACATTTTTTTGTTTTGTTTTTTTACCAAAAAGGACAAAAGTAATTTGAGGCTCTGTTCAAGTACATAATTGAAAATAGCAGTGAGATATTTCCAAAGCGCACACAGGGGGTATTGAGAACAATTATAAGAATTTTACAGCCAACATTAAAAATACCTGGCAAGCTTTGAACAGGAAAACTGCTTTCAGTTAAATCATGAAACGGCACAGTGGTTGTAGCATTAAGTGACTGTTGCTCAGTGGAACACAGCAGATTAGCCCTGACGAGGAGGACTGGGTAATCAAATGTGCACAAAGACTCAAGTCTCCTGATTGCAATGCATTTCACTCTACTTCGCATTATAAAAGGCGTATGTGTACGCAAATGTGTTCATACATTTCTAAGTCTCTTCTCACTCTACCTTGTAAACTCAGACATGATGTGAAACCTTCTAAACACCAACAAAGAGAAAACAATTACAGCATTAGGTAAGGGTAGGAAATTGTCAGAACCCAACAGAACACAGATGACTCTGGAAGGTTATAAGTTCAAGGGCATCTGCACATGTTAGCATTATTACTGAGAGCCAGTTACGGTGGACTGGCGACTGTGGATGGGCAGGAAAAATCTTACAGTGTGAGTATTCTAAGACGGCCTCCTTCTATTCCTGTTTGGCTTCCAGCCATTTGCTACAGTCTCTGCCCTAGAGGAAAGGCAAGCAGGTACATTTCTTTGTTGGGCGCTGGGCACAGTTAGCTTTAAAAAAAAAAAAAAAAAAGAGGAATAAAGGGAAAGAACAAGGAAATGGATAGAAATATAAATGGGTCAAACGAAAAGAAATTACCTGTGATGAGAACATTCTTCTGTTAAAACTGCACGGGGCTTCCTCATCATTCTCAATACAACTCTCAAAAGACACCTCCAATGGAAGAGTTTTTTTTTTTTTTTTAAAGATTTTATTTATTTGATAGGGAGAGACACAGTAAGAGAGGGAACATAGGCAGGAGGAGTGGGAAAGTCAGAAGCAGGCTTCCCACCGAGCAGGGAGCCCGATGCGGGGCTCGATCCCAGGACCCTGGGATCATGACCTGAGCGGAAGGCAGACGCTTAACAACTGAGCCACCCAGGCGCCCCCAATGGAAGAGTTTTTAAGCACCACATATATTCAGAAGGAAGACATTGCTCTAGATGTCAGGATTAGTCTCTCAGACCTCATCTTTGATCCTAAAAATGGGGGTAAGAGGAAAAGGTGGGGTTCTCCTAATAGTTGCAAGCTTTTCTTAGAAGGCAATGTACCAGAATGATGTCGGGACACTGATTTTATGGATTTAGAATCCAATTCAGCCCAGTGTGCATCTCTGAGCTTCACTGTAACTTTTCATAATATTGAGCAACAATGTGAGACGGTATCAAAGAATGAAATACTGTGAATAAAGGGAGGTTTATTCATGCATATGATTAAATTAGATTTTATTTATCTGAGAGAGAGAGAACACAAGCAGTGGCGGGGGGAGGGTAAGAGGGAAAGGGAGAAGCAGGCTCCCCACTGAGCATGGAGTCTGAGACATGGGGCTCGGTCCCAGGACCCAGAGATCACAACCTGAACTGAAGGTAGACATTTAACCGACTGAGCCACCCAGGGGCCCCTCATTCATGTATTTTAAAGGTAACATTCTTCTAGGATGGCTAGAATTTTTAAAAGACATGGAAAATAAAAATAAAAATGACATTGAAACTCCCACACATTGCTGGTAGAAATGCAAAATCGCTCATCATTCAGCCTCTGTGGAAAACAGTCTGGTGGTTCATCAAAAAGCTAAACAAGGAATTATCATGAGCCAGCAAGTCTACTCTTACGTGTATACCCCAAAAGAACGGAGACAGGTGTTCAAACAAAACCTTTCGCAACTGATGTTCAGAGCGGCACTATCTACAACAGAGTCAAAAAGTGGAAGCCACTCACATACCTACCAACAGATGCGTGGATAAACCATGTGTGGTCTGTCCACCCGGTGGAATACTATTCAGGCGTAAAAAGGAATGAACTACTGATGCATGCAACAGGAAGGAACCTTGTAAACATTATGCTAAGTGAGAGAAGCCAGACACAAAATGTCACACATGGTAGGATTCCATTTATATAAAATATTCAGAGGGACGCCTGAGTGGCTCAGTTGGTTAAGCAGCTGCCTTCAGCTCAGGTCATGATCCCAGCGTCCTGGGATCGAGTCCCACATCGGGCTCCTTGCCCGGCAGGGAGCCTGCTTCTCCCTCTGCCTCTGCCTGCCTCTCTGTCTGCCTGTGCTAGCTCTCTCTCTCTAACTAATAAATAAATAAAATCTTAAAAAAAAAATCTAAAAAAAAATATTCAGAATAGGTAAACCCACAGAAACAGAAAGCAAGCTGGTGCTCGTTGGGAGCTGGAAGGAAGGCAGGCTGGGGAGTGACCACTTAATGCTTATGAAGTTTCCTTTTGAGGTGATGAAAATGCTACAGAACAGGAGGGATTTGGTGGTTTCACGTGTGAATGGACTAAATGCCACTGAATCACTTTTAAAATAATATTAATTTTATGTTATGTGAATTGCACCACAGTAAAAATAAAAAGTAACAACTTATAGCAGGTCACGAGGCAAAACGGTTAAAAGAGTTGATGTCTCCATTCGACCATATTTACTGAGCCCCTGCTATGCACAATACTGTAGAAAAAGTGACGAATAAAAAAAAATTGACACCGTTCTTGCCCTCAAGGAGCTTGGGGTGTAGTAGGGGAGACCAGATATTAACCAAATACTTACACAGATCAGCCAAGTAGCAGGAATGATGGCCGTGCTGCGTGGGAGAGCTCACCCAGCCAGGACCACGCGACCACCACACACTCTGCAAGCCTGATCAGATAGACCGCTCCTTCAGTCCCTGCTCTAACAGCTTCCCACTGATCTTAAAACTGAAAATGAAAATCCTTACACTGACCTGCAAGGTCTTGCCTCCTGTTTCTCCATCCTTGTCTAGCCCCAAGCCTCTCCGCCTTGTTTTCTCCGTTATAGCCCACTGGCCTTCCTTCCATCCTACTTCCATCTTTCCTGCTCTGGGACTCCCATTCCACATCGAATACCCTTCCCTCGCCCCTGTACCTTCCTAACCTGTAGTCACCCTTCAGATCTCTCAACTTTCACTTTGTCCTAAAAGCTTTCCCTGATGGCAACTCAAATGAAGAGACCCTTTCTCCAAAATCTGTGTCTGCTACAGAGAATTTACAATGAACAAAGCCAAAAGAAAAATCCCAATTCAGCTTTTCAAAAAGCCCTAATTCCCAAGTCCCCCCAAAATTCTCCTCCAACATTCTGCCAAAGAAATCCTTTGTGAATTCCTTGACTTTGCAGAAAGTGTGTTTTCTTAAATCTTCTGATTAGTTTCAATAAAAAACAAGGCCGTGATTGTGACAATAAGAACTTTGTACAGTGTACTGACACAAGCTCATTAAACATAATTTAATGTGACTGGTTATTGTGATGCTTTGTTAACTGATTTATATACGCTTCAGTCAATTTTATGCAGAGCAGTATTCAGATTCATCAATTCCAGATGATTAAACAGTTGATTAAAAATGGTGGTTATGGTCATTTCTGTTTAAAAAAAAAAAAAAAAAGTCAGGCATCAGGCCAGGAATATAATCCTCAATGTAGCTAGCTAGTATGTGCTGTGGGACAGAGGCAAACACAACTCAAATCAGCCTGCCATGCACTGTTCTCTTTTCAAATCTACCTCATTTAATAATCATACACTGGGGCAGGGTGTGTTCTGCAGCACTGATTTCTCTGCAGGAAGAGCACAGAGTGGTATCACTAAAATACTGTAAATTGGGACCCCTGAGTGGTTCAATTGGTTAGGCGGCTGCCTCCGGCTCAGGTCATGATCTCAGCGTCCTGGGATCGAGTCCCACATCGGGCTCCTTGCTCAGCAGGGAGCCTTGCTCAGCAGGGAGCCTGCTTCTCCCTCTGCCTCTGCCTGCCACTTTGTCTGTGCTCGCTCGCTCTCTCTAACGAATAAATAAATAAAATCTTTAAAAAAATAAAATACTGTAAATTCTACAGAAAAAAGACTCTGCTAAAGCTGTCAAAGTACATTTATACAATATTAAGATTACCCCTGTGCTTCCGGAAAGTGAAAATGAACTTCATTTAAAAAATAACATCTCAATGACTAACATATTATTTATATAGTACTTAATATAACAATCTGCAATGAAGCTTGCATGAAGGGTTTACTAACAAATAAGTAAACCACAGCTTGTAACCAGCACCACCATTTCTTGGATCATCGCTTCCAGTCTTAAAGAAGACTACCGAGAAATCCCCACAAAATCCAGATGCCCTACTCCAAGTGAAAACCAGGACTAGCTCTTTTTTTCTTTTTCAGTAGTTTTCAGATTAATATGGCTATTGGTACAATAGGCTGGGAAAGAAATCTATTTGTTCCAATGAAATTTCAAGTAAGAAGACGAAAGCCCAACATTCAAGAGCAGCACAGCCATAAGGAAAATCTCTCCTTTCAATCAATATTCAAAAAACAACCTAGTGAATTTTCTCCCTTTAGTTTTTGCTATTCCTATGCTGAGACTACAGCGGATCTTTTGTAGAAAAACAACTCAAACACATGAGTGGTGTATTTCAAAAATTTTTAGCCATTCTGATAGCAGAAAAGGCAAAAAGCAAAAAAAAAAGGGGGGGGGTTAAATGCTCTGGAGCTGACAAATAGTGAAACCTAGTAAGATTTTTTTTTTTTTGGTAAGTGACAATTTCCCCAGGGGTGCCTGGGTGGTTCAGTTGATTCAGCATCTGCCTTGGGCTCGGATCAAGATCTCAGCATCCTGGAATAAGCCCTGCATTAGGCTCTGTGCTCAGCAGGGAATCTGCTTCCCGGCGTCCCTCCCCCCACCTTCCCCTGATTATGCTCAAACAAAGTGGTAATTTCCCTAAGGAAAATCCTTTCTCTCCCTATTTCCCCTAGCTAACTCTATTTCTGAGACTGGGAAATCTCAGGTTATAACTCAAAGAAGATGAGCCCATGGCTCCCTAGGCCCCACATAGCTTGCCTTGCCCAAAATACATGAGCACATTTGAAATCTCATACCCTCTTCCTGACCCCTCCAAGGTTACCAATCTCCCCCCTGCCACCCTGCCAGTCAACAACGTTCTCCCTTCTTTTATTCTTTCACCATTTACCACCATGGAAGGTCATTAGTCAGCAAGCAGGGGCAGATGGAGTTCACCCCAATCATACAGCTCCTTTGTCCCCTGTATGTTACCTCTCATTGACCTCTTAGCTGGGGTTGCACCCCAATTCCTGACAAATATCTCATGGGGTTGACCAGAGAACAGAAGAAGGACGCAAGAGAAGGAAGCATGTAAATCCACATGTGGCATACTGCTAAGTAAACACAGAAGTAGGAGGGAAGAATAAGGTTGGCTGAAATGCAGACACTGACTAGGGCCAGACAGAGTTAGTCCAGGAAGATTTCCAGATTAATGCAAGCCAGAGCCTTGGGGAACTCTGGCCTCTTTTAATCCAGACTATGCTTAAATTAATTTTCGAATCTCTCATATATTTCACATGTGCCACGCTCCAAAACTAGAATCTGGATACCATGACAAGAGGATTTTCTTTTTAGTCACATATTGTGCTTGGTTTCAGGGCTTCTCTAACACAAGCCTGACTTTCCCATCCATTTCAACTACAATTTCTACTGGTAATCCGGGGAAAGGAGGCTCTGTTCCTACCAAACTGGTCTCCCTCCTCATTCTCTCTCTTATTATTTCAGTTCATTCCCAACTGCTATTCCCCTGGACTGAAATCACCCTCATGAATCTCCCTGAAAGTCAACTGAAGTTTCAACTATGCCAGATTTGGCGGTCTAATCAAGAGACGCTGTGACATATGGAGGGCTGTGGGTACAGAAGATTGGCAAGCCTTTACATATTGGCTTCCCCCTCAAGGTGATTACCCACTGGTTCTTGGAGCTCTCTGTCTTATTCTGCTAGTATACATTTGTGATTTGCTTCCTCAATAAGAAAAAGCAACACCTAAGTGTGTTATAGAGATGAAGAATTCTGTAGATGGATAGAAAAATCAATGGACACAGTGTCAGGAGGATTACAAACAGATATGGCTCATCATTTAACTAAACAGCCTGGCCCCAAAATCAGTCTATCATTTAGAGCCATTTGAGATCACCAAGGATCACCAAGCTAGGAACTGAGACAAGAAAATAATCTGATCAAGGCTAGAGTCTCAAAGTTTAACTATCTCCTAAATATCTTCTAATGGGACTATTTTTGATGTTCAAAAATCAGAGGCACTCTGACACTCTCCATTGTAATGACCTTCTTTCAGAGCGCCTGGCAATTACCAAGTGGTTTCAAAGTGGCATTCCAAGAGATGAGGAAGGAAGATGAGCATACTTGGCTGGGTATGTGAGTTCCAGAGCCATATATCTGGGTTCAAACCCTAATTCTGCCCCGTCCTAGATAAGTGACGTTGGGCAAATTCCTTAATCACATCTTGTCTCAGTTTCCCTATCTATATAAAAGGGGATGATGTTGTTAATTTATGAGACAACTGAGAGACTGCCTTCAAACACTAAATACTCAAATGTTAGTTGCTGTTATTTTTTACATTTTATTTTGTTTTTCTTTTTTTAAAGATTTTATTTTTATTTATTTGACAGAGATCACAGTAGGCAGACAGGCAGATAGAGAGAGGGGGGGAAGCAGGCTCCCCACTGAGCAGAGAGCCCTGATGCAGGGTTCGATTCCAGGATCACGGGATCATGACCTGAGCCAAAGGCATAGAGGCTTTAACTCACTAAGCCACCCAGGCGCCCATTTATTTTGTTTTTAAAGATTTTGCCTTTTTACTTGACAAAGAAGGACACAGAGAGAGAGGGAACACAAGCCCAGGGAGTGGGAGAGGGAGAAGCAGGCTTTCCGCCAAGGAGGAAGCCCGACGCGGAGCTCCATTCCAGGACCCTGGGATCCTGACCTGAGCCAAAAGCAGACACTTAACGACTGAGCCACCCAGGCGCCCCTAGTTGCTGTTATTATAGCAGAGGGAAATAGCAAATTCCTTTGCTGCCATGAACCAGTTGCTTCCAACACAGATAAAACGTGTCAAACAAACATAACAAAGATGTAATCCTAATCCAAATACCTGAAATGTATCTGCAGGGTTATTATACACACACTGCAGTGGCACAGATGAAATCAACGGGAACGTCTTCATAACCAGAATAAAAAGAGAATTCAGGGAGTTTCAGAGAGTGGAGGGCTCTGGCTTAAGCACTAGGTTAAAAGCAGAGATAAACAGCAAGTGTAATTAAACGTACACAGCTATGAAACGGCACACGGCTCTGCATCACCTGCAGGGCGGGGAAGGCTGGGTGCTGAGAGCGCAAGGAAGGCACAAACACAGAAAACCTCCCATCCGGACCTGATGCTCCTAACTAAAGGGCAGGAGGAGGTGGTCGGGAGCAGCTAGCTGCTGTGGACAAAGAGAGGGCCACAGGTTTAGACGTGGAAACAGCTGGCCTCAGACATTCACCTTCTCCCACTGTTCCTTCACAATAAATCAAATAATACGTGCAGAGGGGGAGATCTCCTGAACCAAAGGTCTATCCTTCTCTAAAACTGGAACAAATATTTGAAGAGCATCAAAAGAGCTAGGCACAGTGATAACCATCGTTCCTATGCTAATCTTTTGCTCTTAAGAGATTTCGAGAATCGGGGGCGCCTGGGTGGCCCAGTCGGTGAAGCGTCCGACTCTTGGTTTCGACTCAGGGCATGATTTCAGGGTTGTGAGCTGGAGACCAGAGTCGGGCTCTGTGCAGTGCATGGAGCCTGCTTAAAATCCTCTCCAACCCCTCTCCTTCTCTTAAAAAAAAAAATGAGATTTAGATAAATCACCATAAATATTTCTGCTTTTTCATTAATGTGTTTAACAGTTAATCTTTACAAATCTTCGAAAACATTTTTAAAACATGCTTATGCTTGTCAAATAGGCTGTCTCATTGATTTTTGATGTTTGAATGGATTTGCTTTGGGAATAATTAAGTTTAAGAAACTCCTACAGCAAGAGGGAAGTTGTGGCCACCACAGACTCAGTCTCTTGTGAGATAATCTCGATCTTACAAATTTCAGTATGAATCTTCTAATTTTAATGTGATCTTCCAAAAGTAAGTTTGTCTTATACACTTCTCATTAAAGGTTTATAGTAACAGGAGAACATATCGCTTGACCTCAGCCTCTAGCTGTTACCTGGTATATAACAAACTGGGCAAAGATTAAAAAAAAAAGAAAGAAAGCTAAAGATTTTATTTATTTATTTGACAGACAGAGATCACAAGTAGGCAGAGAGGCAGGCAGAGAGAGGAGGAAGCAGGCTCCCCGTGGAGCAGAGAGCCCGATGCGGGGCTCGATCCCAGAACCCTGGGATCATGACCGGAGCTGAAGGCAGAGGCTTTTACCCACTGAGCCACCCAGGCGCCCCAAAGATTAGCTTTCTTAAACAGTACCTCCCACCCCCAGAATTTCTCAACAGCTAAACCGTCAGGTTTTGTGGTATCGGTGGCTATAAATCTCAGTAATAATCACCACTGGACTTGGTTTAGTAGACTGAAGTCTATCTGATAATCAGGATTAAAGAGCTAATCAAAACTGGCTTGTGCATGTTTAAGTAAGGCTGGGTTCAGGAATTGGTGGTGGTGTAATGCAATCCACCAAGAACTCCTAAGGTTCACTTTTGCCATCGTTCTTTCTTTTTTCTTTATAAATAGATAAACAGATAGATAGATACATTTATTTAAACGAATAAACACCCAACC
>RCUC01065366.1:0-17560 GCA_003697995.1 Taxidea taxus jeffersonii
AAAAAATTTATTTGTTAGAGAGAGAGAGCACAGGCAGACAGAGTGGTAGGCAGAGGCAGAGGGAGAAGCAGGCTCCCTGCCAAGCAAGGAGCCCGATGTGGGACTCGATCCCAGGACGCTGGGATCATGACCCGAGCCGAAGGCAGCAGCTTAACCAACTGAGCCACCCAGGCGTCCCTGTATTTTTTATTTTAATTGTTGAGTTCTTCATCTCTGACCAGTTCTCTTTTATATTTTGTATCTCTTTGTTGAAAGATTCTCCACTCTTTTCTCAAGTCCAGTGAGTATCTTTATGAACATTACTTTGAATTCTTCATCAAGCATATGGCTTAACTCCATTTTATTTAGCCCCTCTCTGATTTTGTCCTGTTTTTTCATTTGGGACATACTTTTCTGTCTCTTCATTTTGTCTAAGTCTCTGTTTCTGTCTGTTAGGAAGAAGAAAATGACAGTTCCAAAATATAATATGTCACTGTTTCCTTGATCATTGTGTAGATGCTTATCTTTATTTCCATATTTGGGGTAATACTAAAATTTGTTGGCCAATATTTATTGGCCAATGTTCTGCCTTTATCCATGGTATTTGCATGCTTGAACCTGGATAAGAAGGGGCAGGACTAATGGAAACTGGGGCTTAATGAAAGTGAACAGATTTTATATTTTATCTTATTTATTTCATCCACATTGAATAGTGACATTGATTGCACTGTGAAAGCCAGTAATTTACAAACCCACAGAATGGAAAATCAATATTTCATAGAATAGAAAAATTTTCCCCATGCCTTTTGTTTTATAATGGGAAAATAAGAGGTCACAACTCATTGATCTTAGTGTTTTAACAAGCTAATAGCATTTCATGTTGATTTTATTTTGAGCCAGCAGGAAAATTACATCATAAATAACTCAGCGTTATTCAAAGTGATTAGTATTAAAGGGAAAATGCAGGAATTGGAAGCTGATTATTTATGAAATACTCAAATGTTAGGAGAATTCTTCTTTGTTTATCTGTGTCAGTGTGGTCACCATAATTATGACTCTTGGATTTGTAGGACATGATACAAAGCAAAGAAACCTTTCATCCAGTTTTCAGCAATGTGGCTAATGAAGATTCAGGCACAGAAGGCCTGGGTTGCCTTAGTCACTGGGAAATGCACATATAAAATAGGGCTCGGCATGAGAGATAAATGGAATTGAAAATCATTCTCCCTATTACTTTCCTTTCAATTTTTGCTTTCTTCTCCTCCTCTTTCTCCATCCTCACTTACTACTTGAGGGAAATGGAAAAGGAAAGGAGAAAAAGAGAAGTGTTAGGATTTGCTTTCTGGAAGGTGTTATTATTATTATATTTTAAAGATTTTATTTATTTAATTGACAGAGAGAGAGACAGCTAAAGAGAGAACACAAGCAGGAGGAGTGGGAGAGAGACAAGTAGGTCTTGCTGAGCAGGGAGCCTGATGCAGGGCTTGATCCCAGGACCCTGGGATCATGACCTGAGCCAAAGGCAGACACTCAATGCCTGAGCCACCCAGGCGCCCCTGAAAGGTATTATTTTTGCCTCCGCCATGTACACTTCATTACAGGTACTTCCAAAATCATGTTAAACCTGCAAGGCTCTTAGATGCAGCCTGCTGGTTTCTGTCTTGCCTTACAGGGAACCATATCAAAGTTCAGGGTCTAGATTGAGGTGGTTTCAGTTATCAAGCTCCTTTCTTGTTATCCATGTGCCAATCTAATTTTTTCTTACTTACTCCCTCCCTCCTTCCTATGGACCTCTTTGTTTCTAGCATTTTGTCTGAACATGTATTCCATTTTCTTATGTTGTCAGTTGGCCTGATGGGCTTTGTGTAGTAACTTATCTTTTCAATGTGTCTTATCTGTTCTCAGTGTTGCTGTGACTTTAAGATCCATCACTTCCTCATAGAGCCTTCCTTGCCTTGGCTATCTGTTTTTGACCTTGTCCTGGATCTGGCCGCCTCCAGCTTTTGTCCCATCTGCTGCCCTGGCTCTCCTAGTTCCAGCTCCCCATTCTACAAACAGCCCTCTGTGGTTGACCTTCTCTTTCGCAGAGATGGGAGAAAGTGGTGAAGGGAATAGGGCAAGTCTACTGTAGAGCACATTTAACCTCTACAGTAGTGGGATTGTGGCCCCAGATCTGTTAGAATTCATACCATTCCTTGCTCTTCATCCTCTAGTCTCTCTCCTCCCCAAATTCAGCTACAGAGAAAGGAATGGAATTTTCAACTTTCGATCAATGTCATTGTCAGATTGTGTCAGATCATAAGGAGTAAGAGACTCCCCATTTCTGAAATTGTATTCCTCCATCTCATATCAGACATGCTGGGTCCCCATGGACTGAAGCAGAATCCGGCTCACTTTCCTTTCTTAGCCCTCTAATTATCTTGCCCTTGTGTTCTTTGGAAATATTTCCAACATAATTTTCTCTTTCAGACTGCATAATTATAGTTACTGGAACAGAGGGAGTAGGAGAATAGAGTGATGAGTATTCTTTGTACATTCACTGGACTAATTATAGTATGGCGTGCTGTATCATTGTCAAACGTATCTCCCCCAAGCCTCTCTGATGCTGTGTATTGGCATTGGGGACATAGTAAACATTCAGCTTGTTGATCAGAGCCAGTTGCCTTCAATAGGTGTACTTAAAAATTCGGTACACAGGAAGCAAGATTCTGATAAAGTAATAACAAACTTCAAGCTTTTATTTGTTCATTTATATTAACTATTAATGAAGCAACTCCTAGATAAGAAAGTGTGATTGGGGGGCGCCTGGGTGGCTCAGTGGGTTAAAGCCTCTGCCTTCGGCTCAGGTCATAATCCCAGCATCCTGGGATCGAGCCCCGCATCGGGCTCTCTGCTCAGCAGGGAGCCTGCTTCCTCCTCTCTCTCTGCCTGCCTCTCTGTCTACCTGTGATCTCTGTCTGTCAAATAAATAAATAAAATCTTTCAAAAAAAAAAAAAAAGAAAGTGTGATTAGTACTCAAGTGAGTCAACAGAATTTTCAGATAAGGTTCTTTCTTTTTGGGCTTCATAATCTTCCAGTATTTTAGGGGAGGCATAACCCTTCTAGGCTGAATGCAATATGAGTGGTACAGAAGATGTGGTAATCTAGGAAGGCAGGATCTTCCTAGATTACAGGAGCAACCCAATAGAGGCAAGGATTTCTTAGTGAGGTAGCCTGTGTAGTAGCTGCTCAGGGCAGTGAACTACTTCTCCTCCACCCAATCAGGAATGGCTTGTTTGGATGCAGATGCGTAATGATATTGGGTAATTTGTTTTGTCCTCTTCTCTGGAAACTTTCTCCATATACGTGTGGAGGAGGAGAAGGAGCCTGGCCTTATTAAAGGGTTGTATGCCATTGTCACAGTTAGATGGGACCAATGACAGATGCTTGGCATGGCTTTTTAGGGAGGTTAATACACATAATGTGAAAGATCAGAGAGCAAGGTATTTTGTGAGGCTATGAACATTTTCTAGTTGATTTATATGGAAAGAGTTTGAGTAGGTAAAAAAAAAAGGAGAGTTACCAACTTCAGATTCTGTGTGTTTCTTCTTCTTTTGTACTTCCGTGTGTATCTTGCTGTGTGTTAAGAGATGTGAGGGACTGAGCTTATTTCAGGGGCTTTGTGACTCTCCAACAAGAAGAGAGCCCCTAGGATCATCTTGTCTTGATTGTGCACTATGGTTTGCCTTATCATTTTGGGTACCACTGTTGCTAAAACCTATGTGCATTTGCTGTAGAGTCACCTAAAATCCTTTATGCAGCTTCCCAGGAGCTGACTGGAAGAGGCCATCCTTGAAGCCTTTTTATCTATTCCTATGTATTACTAAAGTGAATCTTGTTAATATTTTATCTGAATTATTCATTGTGGTCAAGTATTCCAAGGAGAAATCATTCAAAGTTAGATTGGGGATATATATTTCATAAGATGCTTTTCATTTAAAGTGATTATTTAAAATTCACCATGAATTTTAATAAACTTACTGCATAGCTTCTTCCTGCTAATTCAATTCCTACTTAATTTGAGCCTCCCTTATCATTTCAGAAAAAACCTCTGGAATCAATTGTAACTAAAGTAACAATTTTTTCATGCTAATAGAGATCAGCTTAAATAGAGTTGGGCAGATATTTGATGTTTTAATCATAAGTTATAGCAAATTGACTCTTCATTAGTGAGGGAGAGGCTCAAATTTTTAGAAGGGGAGAAAGAGCAAATTGTATTGAAAATCACCAGACTCAGCGATCTGGTATAAGCTGGTTTCTCCCTGATGTTCTTGTTGGCCATATTTCTGATGCTGGTGGCAAAAAAAAAAAAAAAAATTATTACCAGCCACTGCTGACTCTCTGGGTAGCTGGGAAAATTACCCATGTAGATTAAAGAAAGTTTTTTTTCCCTTTTAAATCAGAATAAAATAGAATCTTTTATTCTTTTAAACTTTCCTGTGGAAGTGTGAACTTTTGTCCCCGATTCCCAGGTCCATAGCGCTTAACAGTGTCTTGTTCTGCACACAGTTTGCCTTCTCTCCACTGAGGAGTCTTTATTCCCCTCTGGGCTTTCCCTCCATCTCCCTTGCTCTATCTCTCAATCTTTCTTAGGAAAGGGAATTCTCAAACCTAAGGGTTTTGCTTGGGCAGCAGATTGCAGGGTTCAGAGAAAAACATGGATTCGACCTTAGATTTCCAGACTTATTCCATTCTGTCATGATGCTACAACATTGGGTAGTAAGTGTCAGGCCGCCAGAACTTGTTGTATCTTAAAGGTCTTAAAGGCTAATATATGATGTTGGGAAGCTTGGATTTTTTCTTAATGGAGACACTTGAATGCTTTTGGTAAAACGAATCAAGTTACTTTTGTACCTCTGCTCTTCTTTAAGATTTTATTTATTTGAGAGAGAATGAGCAGGAGCAGGGGGAGGGGTAGAGGGAAAGGGGAGAGAATCTCAAGCAGACTCCCCACTGAGCAGGGAGTCCAACTCAGGATCTATCCCAGGACTCTGAGGTCATGACCTGAGCTGAAGGCAGACACTTAACCAACTGAGCCACTCAGGCGCCCCTACATGGCTTTTTAGTACTCATTATTTTAATGCCTACAGTATTTTATCAAGTTTTATCATAAATTTACATAGCTATTATCCTAGTGAACACTTAGGTTTCCAGCTCTTTGCCATTATAAAAACATTGTAATTAGCATCTTTTTGAATATAACTTTTCTTCTATTCACTGAATTTCTTAGGATGAATTTGCACGTGGATAACTGTGTCAAAGAGGGTGTGTATATATTTTTTTATTTTTTTATTTGAGTATAGTTGACCGTGTTAATTAGCTTCAGGTGTACAGCTTAGTGATTTGACAAGTTTATGCATTATGCTATGTTCACGGCAATTGTTCCTACCATATGTCGTCATACAGTGCTAGTACAGTATCATTGACTACATTCCTTATGCTGTGCCTTTTATTCCCATGACTCATTCATTCCAAAACTGGAAGCGTGTTCCAGTTCCCTCTCCCCTTTACCCATGCCCAACCTTCTACCCTCCTCCCCTCTGACAACCATCAGTTTGTTCTCTTTTATAGGTCTGATTCCCGTTTTTGTTTGTTCATTTTTAATTTTTTTTTAAGATTCCACATGCGTAGAACCATATGGTATTTGTCTTTCTCAGGCTGAATTATTTCACTTAGTTTAGTATCCTCTTGGTCCATCCATGTTATTACAAATGGCATGATCTTATCTTGTTTATGAGTATGTAGTATTCTTGTGTGTGTGTGTGTGTGTGTACACCACATTTTCCTTACTCATTCATCTATTGATGGGCACTTAGGTTGCTTCCATATCTTGACTATTGTAAATAATGCTGCAGTAAATGTAGGGATGCATATATTTTTTTCAAAGTAATGTTTTCATTTTCTTTGGGTAAATATGCAATAATGGAATTATTGGATCATATAGTAATTCTATTTTTAATTAATTTTTTAAAGTCTTTTTAAATTTATTTGTTTGTTTGAGAGAGAGAGAGAATGAGAGAGCATGGGGAGGGAAGGGTCAGAGGGAGAAGCAGACTCCCTGCAGGGCAGGGAGCTGGATGCAGGACTGGATCCTGGGATTCTAGGATCATGACCCGAGCCAACGGCAGTCGCTTAACCAACTGAGCCACGTAGGCACCCCTATTTTTAATTTATTGAGGAACCTTCACACCTTTTTCTACAGTGGCTGTACCAAGTTACAATTCCCACGAACAGTGTATGAGGGTTTCTTTTTCTCCACATCCTTGTCAACACATGTTATTTGTCTTTCTTATTTTGCCATTCTAACTGATACAAGGTGGTATCTCATATGGTTTGATTTGCAGTTCCCTGATATGAGTGATGTTGAGCATCTTTTCATGTGTCTCTTGGCCATTTGGATGGTGGATTTTTTTTTTAAAAGACTTTATTTATTTATTTGACAGACAGAGATCACAAGTAGGGAGAGAGGCAGGCAGAGAGAGAGGAGGAAGCAGGCTCCCCGCCGAGCAGAGAGCCCGATGTGTGGGGCTCGATCCCAGGACCTTGGGATCATGACCTGAGCTGAAGGCAGAGGCTTAATCCACTGAGCCACCCAGGTGCTCCTGGATGGTGGATTTTTTAGTTGGATCTTTTTATGGATTTTTTTGGTGTTGAGTTTTATAAATTCTTTATGTATTTTCAGTGTGAACCCCTTATCAGATAATCTGATTATCTGAAGATGTCTTCTCCCATTCACTAGGTTGTCTTTTGCTAATGATTTCCTTTGCTGTGTAAAAGCTTTTTATTTTGATGTAGTCTTAATACTTTATTTCTGATTTTGTTTTTCTTGCCAGAGGAGACATATCTAGAAAAGTTCTGCGGTTGGTGTCAGAGAAATTACTGCCTATATTTTCTTCTAGGACTTTATGTTTTCAGGTCTCCCATTTAGGTCTTTAATCTGTTTTGAGCTTAGTTTTGGGTATAGTGTTAATAAATGGTCCACTCCCATACTTTTGCACATAGCTGTCTAGTTTTCCCAGCACCATTTGTTAAAGAGACTGTTTTTTCCCATTGTATAGTCTTTCTTCCTTTGTCATAGATTAATTGACCATATAAGGAATGGGTTTATTTCTGGGCTATTATGGTCTGTTGATGTCTGTGTCTGTTTTTGTGCCCACACTATGCTGTTTTGATTATTGCAGCTTTGTAGTATATCTGGAAATCTGGGGTTGTGATACCTGCAGCTTTGTCCTCCCTTCTCAGGATTGCTTTGGCTCTATGGGGTCTTTTGTGGTTCCATAGAAATTTTTGGATTATTTTTTCTAGTTCTGTTCAAAATGTTATTGGCCTTTGGGTAGGGATTACATTGAATTCCTATTTTGGGTTTTGGGTTATGTGGACATTTTAACAGTATTTGTTCTTCTAATTCATGAGCATGGAATGTCTTTCTGTTTGTGTCATCTTCATTTTATTTCATCAGTGTTTTACAGTTTTTAGAGCACAGGTCTTTCACCTCTTTGGTTAAATTTTTTCTGGGTTTCCTGTTCTTTTTGGTACAGTTGTAAATAGGTGTTTTAAAAATTTATCTTTTTGCTCTCCGCTGTTAGTATATAGAAATGCTACTGATTCTGAGTATTAATTTTATATCCTGCCACTTTACTGAATTCATTACTACTTCTACTAGTTTTTTGGGGGAGTCTTCAGAATTTTCTATGTTTTTTTCTTGCTATAAATGACTGTTTGCACAAATTCATGGTTTTTTTCTTTTGTGGGTTTTGAAACAAAATTCATACTCAAATTTCTTAGATTCCATTTTTGATCTTTAGTACCTTGAAGTTTCATTTAGCTCCCAGTTCATAATAAAATATTGGCCAATATTTGAGTGCTTACTAACATTGTCTTAAAGTCCTTTTATGGATTTTGCCTTCATAACAACCATGTAAGTATTATTACTGTTTCTACCCCTGTTTATAAAAATGTGGAAACTGGGGTTTAACAAAGTTAAATAACTTGGCAGAGATTACATAGTAGGTAAAAGTCTTCTGACTCCAAAGCCTTTGCCTTGAATAATGTCTTGCGGACTTCAAGCTGTTTAGATAATTGGATTTAAAGCATTATCAGGCAGTGACCATTACTTTTAAGATTTTTTATTTTTCTTAAGGAAACCATGCCAAGATCATTGATTCCTTTTTAATTTTCTTGATCCTTGTTGTGGTTTTTAATTCACTTTGGTGCTCTATTAAGATATATCATGGTGTGGGGCACCTGGGTGGCTCAGTCAGTTAAGCGTCTGCCTTCAGCTCAGGTCATGACCCCAGAGTCCTGGGATCCAGTCCTGCATCAGGCTCTCTGCTCAACAGGAGTCTGGTTCTTCCTCTCCCTTTGTGCTCTCTCTCTCTCAAATAAAAAAAATCTTTTTTATAAGAAAAGATCTATCATGTTTGTGTGCTGCTGCAAGATTTCTCTGGAGTGTTTGGAATGTTCTGTTACGGCTTTGATGGATTCTAGGAGCAGGACTCCATCTGGACAAGACACATCCTTGATCTGAGACCTCTCATGTGCAGCACAAGTAGAGGCTGGACGTTCCACAAAGTGGCAGATCTTGGGGCGGCTCCTGCCCATCTCGCCCTCCAGCCCCCACAGGACAACAAGGTTTAGTGATGTCGCTGACTCCAGATGGTGGCAAAGAGAGTAGAGACAAGCTGTGTTTCCTGCAGGCTGAGGTGATAGCTCTGAGTTTGCTATACAGCTGCTTCAAGGCGATCGTACCAGGCCCCTGTCCTGACCCCACGAGACAGCCTGCTGTGATTCTGCCTGAGAAGCACTGCCCAGGAGACCTCCCTGAGTTCAACCTGGGTGATTCTTCCTTGGCATACTCCATCCTTCCTTTTGGAACTTGAAGGCCCAGCAGTCCGACTTTGTTTCTCGGTCCTGATTACTTCCACTGCCCTCTGGTGAACTACCTTCTTCCATCTTTATATAGGACCTCAGGTTTCTTTTCCTCTGGGCCAGCCTCTTACTCTTTCTCCATTTGTCAGACCTCTCCTTTGTGCAGCTCATGATAACTGTAATATAGAACATTAGAACATAGAATATAGAACACTTGTCTAGCACATATTATGGGCTATAAGCTGTTCTCAGTGCTGTTTGTTTATTACTCGTATTGTTTCATTTAATCCTCATGTTGCCCCAGGAATGTAGGCATTGTTAGTGTGCTCACTTTGCACATGAAGCTGAGGCACAATCAGTTTAATTTATTCAGTAACACACGGTTCCTAAACAGTAGAGGTGGGGCTTGAATCCAGAAGTAAGGTTTCAGGGTCTGTGCTCTTGTGCTCTTAGTCATTAAAATAGCCTGTCGAGGGGCGCCTAGGTGGCTCAGTGGGTTAATAAGCCTCTGCCTTCTGCTCAGGTCATGGTCTCAGTGTCCTGGGATCAAGCCCCAAATCGGGCTCTCTGCTCAGCAAGGAACCTGCTTCCCCCGCTCTCTCTCTGCCTACTTATGATCTCTCTCTCTCTGTCAAATGAATAAATAAAATCTTTAAAAAAAATATCCCGCCTCTCCTTAGGATAAAAATTTCCCTATACACACTTAACCTTTCTCAGAATGGACCTTCAACCATACTGTCTTTTATTTGCATATGAAGTGCAACAAAGTACTAAATGTGTGCTTTTGTTGTTGTTAAATATTTTATTTATTTATTTATCAGAGAGAGGGAGAAGGAGAGCACAAGCAGGGGGAACAGCAGGCAGGGGGAGAAGCAGGCTCCCTGGTGAGCAAGGAGCCCCATGCGGGGCTTGATTCCAGGCATCCTTGGAATACTTCTATAACCAGGGAATATAGCTTCCCAGGGAAAAACAACTCCCACAAATGATGTGCTTATAGGTAAACATTGAAAATCATATGAGGGGCACCTGGGTGGCTCAATTGGTTGAGCCTTTGGCTCAGGTCATGATCCCAGAGTCTGGGAATTGAGCCACCACGTACTAGACACAGCAGAATAATCTTAAAAACTATAAGCATTTAAAAATATGATTACAGGAGTGCATATGTGGCTCAGTGGGTTGGGTGTCTGCCTTCAGCTCAGGTCATGATCTCAGGGTCCTGGTATCAAGCCTCAAATCAGGCTCCCTGCTCATCAGGGGAGCCTGCTTCTCCCTCTCCCTCTGCCCCAACCCCCTCGTGTGTTTGCTTTCAGTCTCTCAAATAAATAAAATTGGAAGGTTAAGTAGTTTAAGCTTACAGAGGGTTACCACTATGTGGGTAATTTTTACTTTTTCCTTTATAATTTATTTTTACTGTCTTGTTTATTCTTTATTCTTTCTCTCTTCATTTTCTGAATTTTCAAAATTATGGGTTGCCTTAATAAATACAAGAAACAATTAAGTGTTTCACTTGGGAAACACAGAAAAACAACCCCAAACATAAATGGTGCCCTGAAGTTCTAGACCTCCTAAGTAATTAGAGCAGTCCTAATGGCCAGAGTATAAATTATATTACACAATAATCAGAACTGGAATCTGGAGAGCAAGACTCTTGTCTTTCATTATCTTTTGTTTCATCCTGCCTTCTTCCCCATGCAGCTTAGCTTTCAGTAAGACTCTATTTTTCTGGTTTTTTTTTTCTCCTCTTCATAAAACAAAATATATACTCTCAGTGTACTTTATGGCTATGGCAATGAATGAGCTCATTTTTAAAAACTGGAAATAAATGGATTGCAGTTAATTAAAATATGTCTATCCTTTCTGTTTTGCCAATGGTGGTGAGCAGCTGGGAACGATGCCACAAGTTGAGGAGCATGGATAATAAAAATTGGTCAGAGATGTCATCCTTTTCTTGTATGTCTCCTCTGGTAGGAAGAAGCCGTGTTGAGAAGCTGAGCAGCAGTCTAGCACTGATCACTGACCAGAGAAGGAGTTCCTAGGGCTCCATAGAGATTATAATTAGAGCTCAGTGTGACTTGGCATGTTTTTGCTTTCAGTACTGGGGAAGGGCTCTCTTTATATTTGGAAAACAAACAAAGAAATGATGAGTACATTGAGACGCTCGAATGGTGAAGGCTGACAGTGAGTGGCTGTAGGAGTGCTCCCTCGCTGTCATCTGAACTGCCTACTGAGCACATGAAATTAAGGTGCCCAGGTCTTCCACTGTTCTTATTCGGTTGGGCTGAGTCCTAGGAATCTGTATATTAAAAGCTTCCCAGGTGATCCCAATGATTGTGAAGATTTAGGAACTGTAGGTTTGTGGCAAGGTTTGATAATGGAAGGTGTCTACTCCACACAAAATATTTTATGTTTCTCAGTACCCAGTCTTCCTTTCTTTCCTTATCTTCTTTTCCTATTCTCTCACTTTAAAAGATGATCAAACACGTTGTGTCTTGGGGGCACCTGGGTGGTTCAGTAAGTTAAGCAGCTGCCTCTTGATTTTGGCTCAGGTCATGATCTCAGGGTGGTGAGATTGAGCCCCACTTTGGGCTCCATGCTGGTTATGGAGCCTTCTTAAGATTCTTTCTGCAGCTTTTCTCTCTCTCTCTTCCTCTAAAATAACAATAATAATAATCATAATAATAAAATTTGTCTAAAAATGTTGTTTACTGGTTTTCGGGTATGTAAATCCTGTGTTTATTTACAGGACTACTAAATGAGGTTGCTGACCCATGGCCCAGTATCTGGAATCTGACCTAAATTGTGTTTTGGTATCATTGTGTGTGAGTGTGAGTGTATGCATGTCTGTCCAAATGTTCTGTAGATACTCTTTACAGTATCTACTATCCTAAAGGTGATACATTGCTTTCAACCTAAAATCATGAGACATGGGGCGCCTGGGTAGCACAGTGGGTTAAAGCCTCTAGAGGCCTTCAGCTCAGGTCATGGTCTCAGGGTCCTAGGATCGAGCCACGCATCAGGCTCTCTGCTTATCAGGGAGCCTGCTTCCTCCTCTCTCTCTGCGTGCCTCTCTGCCTGCTTGTGATCTCTGTCTGTCAAATAAATAAATAAAAATCTTAAAAAAAAAATAAAATCATGAGACATAAAAAGCAAGAAAAGTAACCCACTTAAAGAAACAAAGAATCAAAGATCTTAACTCAGGTATGATCCAGGTATTGAAATCATCAGAGAATTTTTGAAAACCATGATAATCCAGGATAATCTCCGTGTCTTAAGGTCAACTGAAGAGGAACCTTAATTCCTCTTTGTCATGTAACCTAATATACTCATAGGTGGCAGGGATTAGGTTATAGACATCTTTGGTTGGTCAGGCATTATTCTGTTTACCACACAAACTACATGTAATTAGAATCCCAGAAGTAGAAGTGAGAGAGAATGGGGCCGAAGAAATACTTGAAGAGATAATTGACTAGCCAGGAATTTTCTAAAAATAACAAAAGATCTCAAACCATAGATCCAGGAAGATCAGAGTGCCCTAACCAGGTGTGGACACACACACACACACACACACACACACACACACACACTTCTAGACACATCATATTCAAACTGCTAAAAACCAAAGAGAAAGAGAAAATTTTGAAGAAAGAGAAAATAGAATACATGCAGAAGAACAAAGGTAAGAGTTAAGGCAGACGTATTATCAGAAACTATAATATCCAGAAGACAATAAAGCAACTTCCGTCAAGTACTGGTGAAAAACCTCCCTCAGAAAATTATCCTCAGCAAAAATTTCTTTCAAAAGTGAAGGAGAGGGACGCCTGGGTGGCTCAGTTGGTTAAGCTGCTGCCTTCAGCTCAGGTCATGATCCCAGCGTCCCGGGATCGAGTCCCACATCGGGCTCCTTGCTCAGCAGGGAGCCTGCTTCTCCCTCTGCCTCTGCCTGCCAATCTGTCTGCCTGTGCTCACTCTCTCTGACAAATAAATAAAAATCTTTGAAAAAAAAAAGATTAAAAAAAGTGAAGGTGAAAGGAGACATTTTCAGACAAACTTCGAGAAATGAGTTTCTTGCAGACCTGCATTACAAGAAATGTTGAGAGAAATTTTTCAGGTATGAGGAACATGATACCAGGCAGAAACTTGGAGATACATAAAGAGATGAAGATCTCCCAAAGTGATTAAAGGAAAGATAAATATAAAAAGCTTTTTTCTTTTATTTTAAATTACTCTTAAATTAAAATACATTGCTGAAACTTATTTTCAGCAATGTATTTTGGGTTTATAGTGTATATAAAAGTAATGTATGATAACAAGAGTACAAAGGTTGGAGGAAGGAATTAGGAATACAGTGTTAGAAGATTCTTACACTACATGTGAAGCAGTATAACAGAATTTGAAAGTACACTGTAATTAAAGATGTAAACAGTAAACACAGGGAAACCACTACAGACGTTTAAAAAAAGATGTGTAAATAATAAGATAACAGTAGAAATAGAATGGAATTCTAAAAAATATTCAATCCCAAATCAGGATGATAGAGTGGAAAAAAGGAACAAAAAATGGGTGGGACAAATAGGAAACAACTGACAAGATGGCAGATTTTAATCCACCCGTATTAGTATTTACATTAAATGTAAATGATCTAAACACAAAAGAGATCATCAGATCAGTTAAAGAAGAGCCAACTCTTTGCTGTCTATAGGAAACTCAGTTTAAGTAAAAAGGCTAAAAACCATTCCTATTATTATCTGCCATGTTAATTAAAAGTGTTTACTAACATTCTTTTTACATAATTCTTTTAACTTAAGAGACTACGTTCTTGGTTATTTTGGGGAGGGGGTTGCAAACTGAAGGAAAGAAGAAATTTAAAATTCCAATCTGCACAAAGTAGTTGTTCATTCTCTTTCTTCTATTATGGATTAGTATGACCTAATTTGCTTAGATTTTGCTCTTATATTACATGGTGTTTGCTGAGAGTAAACATTCCTTTGTAGTCTTTCTAATCCTTGCTCATTTACTTTGGTCTCTGTCTTGAGAGTCAGTTGTCTTAGGATTTTTCTTAAAATTTAACATTGCCTCCAGTGTTCATTTGCTTTTTTCAAGATTCAATTTTTAGAATGTTCTGGGTGGTATGTTAGCTTTCTGGAAAAGCAGGACGATGAATTTTTTCACCTTTGTAAGTCTCTGGAGAAGTGGATTGTTTTTAAAGAGTAATTTATCTGTTTCCCCAGGAAGATTCCCAAAAGCATCCTCTTTTCCCAAGGTACTTTTGGAATATTTCTTTTTGGTTATTAGTCCCTTTAACACAGGATTGTTACTCCCAAATATGCAAAGCCTGCGAACTGCTTAAAAAGGACAACCACAGGGGCACCTGGGTGGCTCAGCGGGTTAAAGCCTCTGCCTTCAGCTCAGGTCATGATCCCAGGGTCCTGGGATCAAGCCCCGCATTGGGCTCTCTGCTCAGCAGGGAGCCTGCTTCCCTTCCTTTCTCTCTGCTTGCCTCTCTGCCTACTTGTGATCTCTCTCTGTCAAATAAATAAATAAAATCTTTGGAAAAAAAAAAAAGGACAACCACAGTCAATATTTATTACAGGCAGGGGCGCCTGGGTGGCTCAGTCATTAAGCGTCTGCCTTCAGCTCAGGTCATGATCCTGGAGTCCTGGAATCGAGTCCCACATGGGGCTCCTGCTCAGCCGGAAGCCTGCTTGTCCCTTTCCTGCTCCCCCTGCTTGTGTTCCCTCTCTCACTGTGTCTCTCTGTGTCAAATAAAATCTTTAAAAAAAAAAATTATTACAGGCAAAATTTAGTTGGTAAAAAATTGCCTGGTTATTTCCTTAAGGTCTGTGAGTAGTAGTTAATTGACATGTCTATGTCTTCAACATCAGTTATTTGTAAGTAGCAAGTATATGTGTAAAGAGAAATTTTTATTTGTATTTTAGATTGGGAGGAATGGTAGAATAGCAGTAGTCCCAGGGAAGGTAGGTTTGTCCCAATGCCATCACCCTCTACCTCTTGGTCCCCTCTTGGTTGTGTGTGCTGTGTGTGTACTGTGTTGCTGTGCCCGAAGCTTGGCCACTGAATATTGCCATGGAATCCAGTATTAGAATGTATGAGTATATGTAGGAAAAGATAATGGGTACAGAACTTGAATTATTTCCAAGGGGGGATTAGGTGATTTAGAACATGATCTCTAAAATAAAAAAGTATCTTGAGGTCAAATAGTGTATTACTTAAAATATATACTGAGTTATCCTTAGGATGCCTTATAAAGCTAAGAAGAATCTAAAGTGCTAATAAGGGACGCCTAGGTGGCTCAGATGGTTAAGCATTTGCCTTTGGTCATCATTGCAGGGTCCTCTGATGGAGCCCCGCATCAGGTTCCCTGCTTGGCAGGGAGCCTGCTTCTCCCTCTCCTTCTACTGCTCCCCCTGCTTGTGCTCTCTTGCTCTCTCTGTCGAATAAATAAATAAAGTCTTAAAAAAATTAAGTGCTGGGGCACCTGGGTGGCTCAGTGGGTTAAAGCCTCTGCCTTCAGCTCGGGTCATGATCCCGGGGTCCTGGGATCGAGCCCCACGTTGGGATCTCTGCTCATCGGGGGGCCTGCTTCCCTTCCTCTCTCTCTGCTTGCCTCTCTGCCTACTTGTGATCTCTCTCTGTCAAATAAAGAAATAAAATTTAAAAAAAAATTAAGTGCTAGTAAGATGAAATGATCAAATATGTAATTATTTTACCTTGTATTTATTTGTGTGCATGAATGTATATGCATATGCTTATGTGCTGGCAAGTGTGAGTATGTGTGTGAGAGAGAGAGTATATATTCACCTAACTTTTTTCTTATGTGTGGTCAATTAGAGATTGAGTGTGGATGCTCCTCTCCTGATATTGTGGTCTAATTCAGTTTCTTAGAACCAGGTAAGTCAGTTTTTAAGTGAGGAGAGAGGTAGTTAGAAAATGGAAAGAGCACAGGCTTCTTCAGCTTCAGTTTCTTAATAGCCAAAGGGATTAGGCTCAAGATGCCACCTACAGCTTTATAAATAAGGGGAGATAAAATGTGATTATAGCAGTCTCAGGTTTTTCAATAATAAGTCATTGAAAACAAGTTTCTTCATTCACAAGTGTGAACATACAAATAAAATGTATGATTAAAGGGGTACCTGGGTGGCTCGGTGGGTTAAGCCTCTCCTTCGGCTCAGGTCATGATTTCAGGGTTCTGGGATCGAGTCCTGCATTGGGCTCTCTGCTCAGCCTGCCTCCCCGTGTCCCTCTGCCTGCCTCTCTGTCTATTTGTGTCTAGTGCTTAAGGGACTGAGCCACCCAGGCCCCCGGGGCAGGTTTTTTTAACTGGGCTATTTCATGGTTGGGAGGTTACCAGAGTTTAAGATGCTTCAGCCAGATTCCATTCTGTGCTTCAATGGGAAGAGGCCAGGGGAAAAATTCCCCAGATCAGCAGAGCTTTGAGTACATCATTACTGCTCAGCTTCTCACCTTGGTGACAGGCAAGCTGGAGGGGACCTGAGGTGGTGATATTCGTATAAGGCCCTCTTACACTTAATAAATGTGTATATATTTACACTGCTGGTTTCTTCTCACTGAGGCAACATACCGATGTAGGGAAAGTTTGGGAGAGAATTTCCTGGATGGAGCTGGCCTACTTACCTAAACACAGTGGCTATTTTTTCCTCTTTGTCTGGCAGGTAAGAGGTAGCTATGGAATATTATATCGGAAGAGAGACTCATGACAGGAAGTTATGTCAACATCAAAGGCACCGAGGCAGGTCCTTAGAGTGACTGTCTACAGCCTGGAGCCCTGCTGGTCCTTCCCTGGCACTCTCATTCTTCTTCTAAGTGAGGCTGAGCTGTGGGCTCAGTGTTAGAGCACATTCTCTGAGCACGTGCACAGGAGGTAGCCATGTCCTTGGGGGAATTTCTGATTGACCCAATGGACCTGGCTCTCTTGCCAGGTACAAGCTTTACTGGTAAGATAGGCGGCCCTGCCTACCTGAAGACTGGGGCCCTGTGACACTGTTGGGCAGGAGCTCTCTCTGTTTAGGACTGGCATTTCTGAAACTTTCTTCTGGGGGCCAACCGGATCCAGGGTACTTGTTACCAAGTGCAGATTCCCAGTTCCATACCTATTAACTGTGGTTCAGTATGTCTGGTAGAGCAATTCTGATGCCCAGTGAGGTTTGGGAACTACTGACTTAGAATATGCTCACATGCTGTACATACTACCAAAGGTGTATGTATTTCTCTCTCTCTAATCTTTTTTAAGAAGTGTAAAGCAAAATGTATACCATGGATACCTGAAATGAATTTGATGTTATATGGCAGTTATATTTCAATTAAAAAATACAAACCAGGGGTGCCTGTATTTGGGTGGCTCAGTGGTAAAGCCTCTGCCTTCAGCTCAGGTCATGATCCCAGAGTCCTGGGATTGAGCCCTGAATTGGGCTCTCTGCTCAGCGGGGAGCCTGCTTCCTCCTCTCTCTCTCTCTCTGCCTGCCTCTCTGCCTACTTGTGATCTCTATCTGTCAAATAAATAAATAAATAAAAAGAAATACAAACCAAATTTCAAAGATAGTGCAAAAACAAGAATGAAAAGTATCTTATCAGTACTTTTAAAAAGAAAAAGATTTTATTTATGTATTTGTCAGAAGGAGAGAGAGCAAAAGCACC
>RCUC01065376.1:0-10508 GCA_003697995.1 Taxidea taxus jeffersonii
GTTGTTTTTTAGTCTTGTTGACTCTTCCCTTTGCTGTGCAAAAGCTTTTTATTTTGATGGGAGTCCCGCTAGTTAATTTTTGCCTTTGTTTCCCTTGCCTTTGGAGATGTATCTAGCAAGAGCTGTACAGCCAAGGTCGAAGAGGTTGCTGCCTGTATTCTCCTCTAGGATTTTCATGGATTCCTTTCTCATTTAGGTCTTGCATCCATTTTGAGTCTATTTTTTGTGTACAGTGTAAGGAAATGATCCAGTTTTATTCTTCTGCATGTTGCTATCCAATTTCCCCAACATCATTTGTTCAAGAGACTGTCCTTTTCCCATTAGATATTGATCTCTGCTTTGTCAAAGATTAGTTGACCACAGAGTTGAGGGTCCATTTCTGGGTTTTCTGTTCTGTTCCATTGATCTATGTGTCTGTTTTTATCAGTACCATACTGTCTTGATGATTACAGCTTTGTAATAGACCATCTCACACCAGTCAGAATGGCTAAAATTTAACAAGTCAGGAAACAACAGATGTTGGTGAGGATGCAGAGGAAGGGGAACCCTCCTACACAGTTGGTGAGAATGCTGGTGGGGAAGCTGGTGCAGCCACTCTGGAAAACAATATTGAGGTTCCTTAAAAAGTTGAAAATAGAGCCACCCTATGACCAGCAATTGCACTACTGGGTATTTACTCCCAAGGATACAAATGTAGTGACCTGAAGGGGCACCTCCATCCCAATGTTTCTAGCAGCAGTGTTCACAATAGCCAAACTATGGAGAGAACCCAAATGTCCTTCAATGGATGAATGGATAAAGAAGATAAAGAAGATGGAATACTATTCAGACATCAAATAAAATCTTGCCATTTGCAGTGACATGGATGGAACTGGAGGGTATTTTACTAAATGAAATAAGTCAATCAAAGACAGGTATCATATGATTTCACTGATATGTGGAATTTAAGAACAAAACAGGAGCAAAGGGGAAGAGAGGGAAAAATAAACAAGATGAAATCAGGGAGACAAATCATAAGAGACTCTTAATCATAGGAAGGAAACTGAGGGCTACTGGAGGGGATGGCTGTGGGTGAATGGTATAACTGGGTGATGGACATTAAAGAGGATATATATGGACATTAAAGAGGATATGTAATGAGCACTGGGTATAATAGACTGATGAATCACAGGCCTGTACCTCTGAAACCAATAATATATGTTAATTAATTGAATTTAAATTTTAAAATGTTAAAAAAAAATACTGTGAGAAAACCTGTTTCTGACAATGGACATCTGAGAATTTATATGTTTATAATGGATAATTTTCTGAATTTGAACACCAAAATTCAGATCAAAGGCATTTCATATTAAATTTTGGATGTGGACTGATGGGTTTGTTTAGATAGCCACTAACAGGGGTGCCTGGGTAACTCAGTGGGTTACAGCCTCTGCCTTGGGCTCAGGTCCTGATCGAGCCCAGCATTGGGTCTCTGCTCAGCAGGGAGCCTGCTTCCCCCTCTCTCTCTGCCTGCCTCTCTGCCTACTTGTGATCTCTGTGTCAAATAAATAAATAAAATCTTTAAAAAATATATAGACAGCTACTAACAGTGAGATCATCCTTATCGATCTCTTTGTGTCTGTGCTTCGTATGAATTAACTCTTTCTAAAGGCCATAATGAGTGAATAATTCATTAATCTTCACAACAATCCTATGAGAAAGATACTAGTATTTTCACTTAGATTTGGAGACTCTAACCGAAGGGATAAAGCAACTTGCCTGGGGTCACAAAGCTACAGAAGGGAAGAGCCAGGACTGAACTGGACAGTGTCACTTCATTCAGAGCCTGTCATCTTAACCATTGCACCACTCTGTAAGTGATCCACTAAGTTGTGGAAGTCTGCTTATTTTGCACTAAGTAAGGACTTGCATATTTCTTTCAGTGAATTTTTTTTCTTTTATTAAAAGTGAAGCAAAACATATATAAAATATACCATTTTAGCCATTAAATGTACAATTCAGTACCATTAAGTACACTCAGTGTTGTACAACCACTGCCGCTAATCATCTCTAGAACTGTTTCATCATCCCAAACATTTCTGTAACCATTAAAGAACTCCCCATATTTTCCTTCCCCTGTCCCCCAGCCTCTCATAACCTGTCCTACTTTCTTTTTCTGTGAATTTATTCTAGGTACCTCTTAAGTAGAAACATAGAATATTTTTCCTTTTGTGTCTGCCTTATCTCACTTAGTGTAATATTTACATGTCGCACGCAGCGTATATCAGAATTTCATTTGTTTTCGTGACTAGTATTTCCTTGTATGTATATACTGTATTTTATTTACCATTCATCTGCTGATGGACTCTTGGATTGTTTCAACATTTTGGCTACTGTGAATAATGCTTCTATAAGCATGGGGGTACAACTGTCCATTTGGGTCTCTGCTTTTGATTTTTTTAGATATATATCTAGCTCTGGAATTGCTGGATAATATTATAATTCTGTTTAACTTCTTGAAGAGCTACCAAACTGTTTTCCACAGTACCACACCATTTTGTATTTCTTTTTTTTTTTTTAAGATTTTATTTATTTATTAGAGAGAGAGAGAGAGAGAGCACAGGCAGGCAGAGAGGCAGGCAGAGGCAGAGGGAGAAGCAGGCTCCCTGCCGAGCAAGGAGCCTGATGTGGGACTCGATCCCAGGACGCTGGGATCATGATCTGAGCCGAAGGCAGCCACTTAACCAACTGAGCCACCCAGGCGTCCCACCATTTTGTATTTCTATTAGTGATGAATAAGAGGAGTTTTTCCACATTCTCACCAACACTGTTTTTTTAAAATAACCATTTTAAGGATATGAAATTGTATGCCATTATGGATTTGATTTGAATTTCCCACATGGCTAGTATTGTTGAATACATTTTTTCATGTATGTATTTATTATTTATAAAATTCCTTTGAAGAAATACCTATTCCAGTCCTTTCACCAATTTTAAATAGGACTATTTTGTTGTAGGCATTCTTTATACATTAGGGATATCAATTCTTTATCAGATATATCATTTTCAGATACTTTCTCCCATTCTGTGGGTTGCCTTTTCACTCTCTCTTTCTTTTTTTTTAAGATTTTATCTATTTATTTAACAGAGAGATCACAAGTAGGCAGAGAGGCAAGCAGAGAAAGAGGAAGGGAAGCAGGCTCCCCGCTGAGCAGAGAGCCCGATTCGGGGCTCGATCCCAGGACCCTAGGATCATGACCTGAGCCAAAGGCAGAGGCTTTAAACCACTGAGCCACCCAGGCGCCCCACATCACTGAAATTTTAATAGGGATTGCATTGAATTGTAGATTGTTTTGGGTAGTATTGTCAACATATTAGGTTTTCCAGTCCATGAATGTGGGATATCTTTCCTTTTATTTGTGTCGTCTTTCATTTCTTTTAGCAGTCTTGTATGGTGTATAAGCATACAAGTCTGTTCCCTCCTTAAGTTAATTCCTAAGTGTATTCTTCTTACAGTATTGTAGAACAAATTGTTACTTTCCATTTCAGATTGTTCATTATTACTTTGTATAACATAACTGATTTTTCTGTCTTGATTTTAGATCCTATAACTTTACTAACAGGTTTTTATTGGTAGGTTTTTTAGAGTTTTATACATTATAAAATTATGTCAGCTGCAAAGAGAAAATTTTATTTCTGACAATTGGAATGCGTTTTGTTTCTTTTTCTAATTTAATGGCTCTGACTATAAGTTCCAATATCTTGTTGAGTATGAGTAGGAAATGTGGACATCTTTTTCTTCTGTCTTAGAGGAAAAAGCATTTCTCTTTTACCATTGACTATGGTGTCTGTGGATTTTTCCCATATGGCCTTTATCATGTTGAAGAAAGTTCCTAGGAATAGTTCATTGAGTGTTTTTGTCATGAAAAAAAAGTGTTTGGTGTTGTCATACACAGTTTTTGCATCATTTGAGATAATCATGGTTTTTATTTTTCCTTCATTCTGTTGGTAAATAGACAAAAACAATTCTGCATTCTTTTTGTTTTATATTTTGAACCATCATTGCATTCCAGGAATCAGTCCCCCTAGATCTTGATATATAATGCTTCTAATATTATACTGAATTTGGTTTGTAAGTATTTCATTGAGGATTTTTGCATCAGTGTTCATAAGTGATGTTAGTCTAGTTTTCTTCTTTTTTTTAAGATTTGTATTTATTTATTTGACAGACAGAGATCACAAGTAGGCAGAGAGGCAGGCAGAGAGAGAGGAAGGGAGGCAGGCTCCCCGCTGAGCAGAGAGCCCGATTCAGGGCTCCATCCCAGGACCCTGGGATCATGACCCGAGCCGAAGGCAGAGGCTTTAACTCACTGAGCCACCCAGGCGCCCCTATTTTGTATTTTATGTCAATGTTTTATTATTTTCTTCCTTGTGCTAGTTTGAAGTTTATTTTGCTTATTTTGCTTTTTTGTTTCCTTAAGTTTTATAGCTATTTATGATCATTCTTTTTTTTTTCACTGTATGCATTTACAAGCTGTAAAGTTCCCTTTAAACACTACTTTTGCTTCATCCCATGAGTTTCTTGTGAATTTTTAAATTTTGTCTTAATTTCTAGTCTCCTTCCATTGTGATTAGGAAAGACACTTTGTATGTTTTCAGTCTTCTAAAATTTACTGAGGATTGTTTTGTAGCCTAACATATTGTCTATCCTGAGAGTGTTACATGTGCACTTGAGAAAAAAATGTGTATTCTGCTCTTGCCTTGAATGTTCTGTCTACTTCTGTTAATGTAACTGGTTTGTACTATTGTTCAAGTAATCTGTTTTCTTCTTGCCATTCCTTGTAGTTCTGTTTTTGAAAATGGAGCACTGAAGTCTCCTTTTATTGAAGAACTATGTCCCTTTGATTCTGTCAATGCTTGCGTCATATATTTTGGGGTGCTGATGTTTGGTGCATATGTATTTGTAATTCTTACATCTTATTGGTGAATTGACTCTCTTACCAATGTATAATGTCATTCTTTGTTTCTTGTAATATTATCTGACTTAAAGTCTATTTTGTCTGATAATAACATAACCATTCAAGCTCTATGTTGGTTGCTGTTTGCATGGAATACATCTTCCAGTTTTTTACTTTCAACCTGTGTATATTTTGAGATCTAAAGTGAGTATCTTATACATAGCATATAGTTGGGCCATTTTTTTAAATCCATTCTGCCAACTGTACTTTTTAATTGGAGCTTTTAATGCATTTAAAATACTATGAGGGCTGCCTGGGTAGCTCAGTCAGTTAGGCATCTGCCTTCACCTCAGGTCATGATTCCTAGACCCTGGGATTGGCCCCACAGCAGGCTGCTCCTTGCTCAGCAAGGAGCCTGTTTCTCCTTCCTCTGCCTGCTGCTCCTCCTGCTTGTGCTCTGTATCTCTCTCAAATGAATAAATCTTTTAAAAAGTAAAATAAAAATAAAGTACCTATGAATAGGAAAGGCTTCCACCATTTTGTTATTTTCTATGTATCTTATAGCTTTTTTGTCTCATTTCCTCTACTATTTCCCTCTTTTGTGTTTGCGGTTTTTTGTAATGTCATTTTTTAATATTTTTGAAAAACATTGTCATAAAAAAACCAAAATTTACCATATAACAGTTTAAATTTTTAAATGTACAATTCAGTAGTGTTAGCTATACTCATATTGTTGTGCAGCAGATCTGTAGAACTTTTCATCTTGTAGAACTGAAACTTTTTACACTTCTTGAACAATCACTCTCCATTTTTCCCACCCCTAACTACTGACAACCATAATTCTATGAATTTCACCGTTTTGATACTTCATGTAAATGGAATCATACAGTGTTTGTCTTTTGTGGCTGGCTGGCTTCGTTAGCATAATGCCCTCGAGGTTTGTTCATATTGTGCAAGAAGATTTCCTTAAGGTTATTATTCCATTGTATGTATATTTCAAATTTAATTAGTCCATTCATCCATCAGTGGACATTTGGTTTGCTTCTACCTCTTGACTATTGTGAATAATGCTGCAGGGAACATGGGTGTGCAAATATTGTAGTTTCATCTTTTGATTACCTTGTTTCTTTTTGTGTATATATAATTTTTTCTAATCATTACCATAGGGATTACATATATCCTAAAGTTATAACAATTAATATAAATTTATATCAACTTTTAATTACACAAAAAATCCTGTGGAGCTTCATTCACCTCTTATATTATTGATGTCACAAATGAATATTGTATGCTTGGTAACATAGATTTATAATTTTCTGCATTTATCTTTTAAATCCTATAGAAATAGATATTATCCTATAAAAATAAATAGAGATAAAAGTGGAGTTACAAACCAAAATTAAAATAATACTGGCTTTCATATTTGTCCTTGTGTTTACCTGAACCACAGATCTTCATATCTTCATGTGACTTTAAGTTACACTCTACGATCCTTTCAGTTCTACTTTAAGGACTCCCTTTAGTGACAATGACTCCCTTACCTCTTGTTTCTCTGTGAATGGCTTAATTTCTCCCTCATCTTTGAAGGATAGTTTTGTTGGATCTGTAATTCTCAGTTGATATGTTTTTTTTTTCTAGCACTTTAAATATATCTCCCTGTTGTCTTCTGTCATCAAAGTTTTCTTAGGAGAAATCAGCAAGTAATCTTGATGATCCCCCATATAGTACAAGTCACTTCTCTCTTGCTGCTTTCAAGATCCTTCCTTTGTCTTTATTATTTGATTATAATGTATTTGAGTGTGTTTCTTTAGGTTTATCCTACTTAGGGTTTTGTTGAGTGTATTAGCTTCTTAGGGCCATTGTAACAAGGTACCCTAAATTGGATAGCTTAAACAACAAAACTTTATGGTCTGACAATGATGACTAGTCTAACAATCTAAAATCAAGGTTTTGGCAGTGTTCGTTCCTTCTGAGATCTTAGAGGTAAAATCTATTCCATGTGTCTCCTCTATATTTTGGTGGTATATGGTATGCTTGCAATCTTTACCATTTGTTGATGTCTGTTTCATCACCACAGTCTCTTCTGCTTTCTTCACATGGCATTTTATCTACTTGTTTATCTCAGTTTTTTAATAAGGACACCAGTCCTATTGAATAAAGTTTTAGCCCTGCCCGAGACTTTCTTTTACCTTGATAACCTCTGAAACCCTAATTTCAAATAAGGTTACATTATGAGATACTTTGGGGTTAGAACTCCAACATATGTTTTGGGAAGGACACAGTTTGCAAAGCAATCTACTCCTACTCTATCAGAAATTCATGTACTTCCCACATTCAAAATATATCCACCCCATTCCAGTTATTACAGTATCACTTCTGAGTCCAAAATCTTTGACTTTTTCATAGTTCTGACAAAATTCAAAAGGTTCCCCCCCCCGTCTTTTTTCCCCCATTGTTTCTGTGGGGGAACGAGAGCTTAGAGCATCTTAGTCTGCTATTTTGCTGATGTCACTCCTCTGTGCAATTTTTCACTCTCCACTTTGGATGGAAGAATATGAATAAAACCTACTTAGAATTAAAAATTTAAAAAATTTAAGGTTTTTAAAGTAATTTAAATGAAATAAAAGACAGATTCACAAAATTTCCACTTGCATTATAATACTTAGAAAAGAGGAAATCTTCATTTTTTGCCATCTGATATAGATTTTAAAATATTTTTTAACCTTAAGAATTGGTATTTGGAGAGATAATCAGACATTTATCCTTGGTGTTTTGAGATTTTTTAGTGGGGGAACTATGTATTAGATACTATAGGAACTTTAAGAACTTAAGTAACAAAGTAGCCTTATTAATAAGAAAAATCTCTAGTTTATTCAATGTAGTCATTTTATAAACCCTACTGAAATTGCTGATTTAAAGAATGATCAATTTACTTTAAAATCATGAGATGGAAGGTTGATGAGAAACTGGACATTCATATAATGCCAAAGTATTATTAAATGAATTACATAACCGTACAATAGTGGGATCCGAATCATCACCCCAGTCTGTAGGTGAATCTTAGGATGTTATTACTGAGCCAGTAATATTATGTCTTTTGGTATATGCAACCTACATATACTTAAGATGTATTCTAGCCACAAAAGTCTTGAATCCACCAAACCTATAGATATAACTTCTGGCTTTGGGGAAATTTCAGGAGACAGACCCCACTTAATGGAGGAACAAGCTAAATAATAGTATGAGGATGTAACCACATAAACCCAGAAGGTGGGGCATTCTACGGAAAAATAGCTGGCTTTCTTCAGCAAGACCTAGTCATTAAAAGAAAAAAAAAGGACTGCATTAGATTCTAAATTATTTATTGAGATAACTAAATATAATGTGTAGTCTTGAATTTGATACTGGTTTGGGTCATTTAAGGATATCTAAACATGGCCAAAAAGTACTAATGGGAATAACTTAAAGAGAAAAGTGAGAATTGATGGAAAATGCAAATTATCACACTGTAATCAAATTGCATGTAAGATATCATCTCACTTTTGTTTTTAAAAATATGGAAAGTTTGTGTGTATATAAGAGAGGAGTCTGGAACAACAATTGTTGGCAAAGATGTGGAGGAAGGGGAACCCTCTTACACTGGGAATGCAAGCTGGTGCAGCCACTCTGGAAAACAGTATGGACGTTCCTCAAGAAGTTGAAAATAGAGCTACCATATGACCCAGCAGTTGAACTACTGGGTATTTACTCCAGTTTACTTACAGCTATAGTGAAAAGAAGGGGCACATATACCCCAATGTTCATAGCAGCAATCCACAGTAGCCAAACTGTGGAAGGAGCTGAGGGTGTTCTTCAACAGACGAATGGATAAAGATGATGTGGTTCATATATATATACATAATGGACTATTACTCAGCCTTTAGAAAGGATGAATACCTACCATTTGCATCAACATGGGTGGAACTGGGGGATACTGTGCTAAGTGAAATAAATCAAGCAGAGAAAGACCATTATCATATGGTTTCACTCGTGACATATAAGAAATAGCATATATGTTGTATATATAAGGGGATCATGGGGAGGGGGGGGGAAACGGAATGGGAAGAAATCAGGGAGACAAACTATGAGATACTCTTAACTATAGGATACAAACTGAGGGATGTAAAAAGGTAGGAGGGTAGCAAGATGGGATAACTGGGTGATGGGCATTAAGGAGGGCATGTGATGGGATGAGCACTGGGTGTTATATGCAACTAATAAAAACACTACATCAAATACTAATGATGGACTGTATGCTGGCTAATGGAATTTAAATTTTTAAAAAAGGATCTAGAAGGATATAAACTTAAGATATCTGAAGAAATGTGATTTTTTAAAAAATTTTTGTTATGTCCATATTTGCTAATTTTATATACTGCTTCTGTAATAAAATATTACAAATATAAATTACATAACAATTGATTTGTCTGATCCCAATAATTTTGTAAGCAGTACTTATAATACATACCACATTTAAATTTTGTTTCTTTGAAACTATAGTGTTTTAATCCTTTTATTTCTTAGATAGAGAGCCTGGATTTTTTATTTTTACTAAAAACAATTGAGGAATTTTATAAAAGTGAAGATGGAGAAAATCTGGAAATCCTCTGTCCAGTTCAAGGTCAAGCCTGTGTAGCTAAATTTGAAGATGGAGTTTGGTACCGAGCAAAAGTTATTGGTAGGAAATTGCACACTATTTCTACAGGGAAATGTTATGCTTAAAAACTGAAACCAGGGGTGCCTGGGTGGCTCAGTGGGTTAAAGCCTCTGCCTTAGGCTCAGGTCATGGTCTCAGGGTCCTGGGATTGAGCCCCACATCGGGCTCTCTGCTCAGCAGGGAGTCTGCTTCCCTTCCTCTCTCTCTGCCTGCCTCTCTGCTGACTTGTGAACTGAAACCATTTGAGTTGGTACAAATTAAATCATAGAAGTGATATCATTTGATCTTACCCATTTTGCTCCATTATCTTTAAAAAACTAGTGGTACCCCTGGGGCTAATAATACATTATATATTAATTTTTAAAAAAAAGAAAAATGGGGGGGGCAAAAAGCTAGTGGTAATGTTGGGAGGTGAATCTCTAAGTCCTTAGATTTTGATTTGACTAGTACTTAATCTGTTTTTTTGTTATTGTTTTCTAATGTCTGCCTTATTTAAAAAGTTAATTGGTGCTAAACAAATTAGATGTACTCCTCAAAGGCAGATATTTTAGGGTTGCCTGGCTGGCTCAGTTGGAAGAGCATGGAACTCTTGATCTCAAGGTTGTGAGTTTGAGCCTCATGTGGTGTGTAGAGATTACTTAAAAAATACTTTATTCTTTCAACTGGGGACGCCTGGGTGGCTCAGTTGGTTAAGCGGCTGCCTTCGGCTCGGGTCATGATCCCAGCATCCTGGGATCGAGTCCCACATCGGGCTCCTTGCTTGGCAGGGAGCCTGCTCCTCCCTCTGCCTCTGCCTGCCTCTCTGTCTGCCTGTGCTCACTCGCTCTCTCTCTCTCTCTAACTAATAAATAAATAAAATCTAAAAAAAAAAAAAA